>JAIPMN010012367.1:0-13167 GCA_020650975.1 Apostichopus californicus
CCCCCCCCCTTCCCCCTTGCCAACACCATAGACAATCAATCAATACAAAATTGCAATTTTAATGCAGACCATGGTAACAGAGTCAGATTAATACTGAGTAATTGTTCTTGGTAAAGATTGGTTAAGATTTGCAGTTTACTTCAATATGTATTGCTTTCTGCTTTCTGGTGTTGGCAAATTATTTTTTATCTTTTTTCCATTCAATTGTAGAACCTCCTGTCAGTCCTTTTTCAATAATTTAATAAAATTTCAAGTTTCATTTTGGATAATGAATTCAAAGTCAATTTTTTTTTGCATGTGGATGAGAATCATTTGGAAAAGGGTATGGCCACGAGGATATTATTAGAAGCAAATGAAACGAATACTTCATCTCTTTCATCTGATAACAAACATCTAATATGAGTTCATCCTTATTTCCATTAGCAGCGTTTCCAGTTTGGGGTTTTAAACATCAAAAATGACACATTTGGCGTTTCTCAAATTTCAGTGGCCGCTGGGCAAATGACACATCAGGCCAAACAGTTATTTGGGGTTTTTTCTTAATGTAAAAGAAATAGTAGCTGAAAACTGATAAATTTCCCCAAGAAACATTGATTTCAACCACTTCATGCTGTTCAGCCCCACTTATGTTTTTTCCAGGTGTCCAGAGTCCCAAATGTTCGTCTAATTGACTCCCCAATTGCAATGAATTGCAAACCCACATAATTCCTACCTATACATAGAGTCAATTGTCATAATATAACAGCAAATTTGTTTTTTCGGCTTATTTAGCCGCCCGATTTGGGCACTGATTTTGGCCCGCTAGTCAGTTGTACGCTCGGTCAAAGACGATGGCATGTGCGTCCATACATTTTCAGTGTGCGTTTAATACCTGGTACACTGGTTCCAAGCGCCACAAAGGAAATAGCGGTGACGCTGTCCATGAGGCCAATGGTGCAGCCAAACATGGTGGCGAGGTCGCCGATCAGAGCCGTTAGAATTGCGATCCAGATGATGGAGACGGTGAAGCAGGCCCATCCTCCCAGGTAGTCAGTTGGTGGTACAAAGGCAAAGAGGACCTTCCAAAAAATTGTCAAGAAATGCATAATGTAATCTAGAACTGACGGTAGCTTCTCTTCCACGTCATCATCATCATCACTGTCATCATCTCCTCCTATAATTAAAAACAAAAGAGAAGGTAGGTATAACGAGCATTAATTATTTTTCAGTTAAAAAAAAAAGTATTAATTATTTGTGTTATCCTGACCTAGACGTATTAATTTTTTTTCAATTTAAAAAAATTTATTAATTATTGTGTTATCATGACCAAGTCGTATCATATTTGCCCCTCAATCAGATCTATAAAAAAAAACACAGTTAATGAGTTACTCATGTTTAATACTGATATTTTGTGTCCCACAAATGTCATGATGTCTTTTTCTTTTATTCCAGGCCAGTTAACAGTACGAGTAGACTGTGGCAGCACATTCAAACAAATTTCACTGAATTTGGTAGATAAGAAGAAAAAAACTATAAATAGTGCCATAGCATAGAGAGAATGCAGGCGAGATAGGAGTAAATAAAGTAAACTTAATTTGTTCATTATTTATTGATTAAACTATTATTATGTGATCTGCCATGGTGTCAATAATATGTTTCTATGTGCACTCCTCTCTAAACTACTTTCACTGACCCAAGGAAGCACAGTACTACATTGTTACCGGTAACCAGTAAGGTAGATGGAAAAGGGGCACTAGTACATTGAGTTGAGACAATACTTATTAAAGAGAGGAGTGCTGTAAATTAACATAATATTCAACTCATAGTTTTTGACACCAGCATAATTCTTCATAGAAGATATCTTATCTTTGTCTAATAATTCCAATATCTATGTGCTTGACTAATTGACCACTGAATGGAACCATCTGTTCTGACAAGTGGCAAGATCTATCTATCGGATATAAATCTTGACCAGCAACCCTGACCAGCAACAACTAGATGTAGTCCAGCTGGCTGTCTGTTGATCAACGGATGATTATGTCCGGCAATAACTGGAAGACTATATTGTTAGACAGACTGGTACTTAAAATCATGCACACACTGATAAAGAAAACTGGCTAAACATGATTAAATCAGTCTAGTTGGTGTTTGATCAGGAATGTGAAAACAGAACTATGGAACAACTACACAGCAGGAAGTTGGTACTTTTCTCAATTTGAATGATTCAAAAAAATACAACCATTGCTTCTTTAGAGACAAATAGATGCCAAACTTGACCAACGTAAAGCCACTGGCCCGAATGGAAATGTTTTCAAATTAAGATATTAATCTTCTACTACAAATGAAGGGATCCTTGATTTTTCCATGCATTTCCATGAACAAAAGAACACACTTCCTGGTGTTGGTCAGTTTTCTTGGACTCTCTATGTGTAGGACTTTCTTCTATTTTCTAATCATTTTCATCAGTGGGTAAATACTTCACTTTATCCTCAAAAGACGGTTAGGCTAATTATAGGCTAGTTAGACAGTTAGGCTAATTATAGGCTAATTAGACGGTTAGGCTAATTTGTAAGGATATATCCATAGAAAGTGCATTTCTATGAACAAAAGAACACACTTCCTGGCAATTGTTCAGTTTTCTTGGACTCTCTATATATTAGACTTTCTTCTCTTCTCTGATCATTCGGTAGGTAAATACTTCACTTTTCATCGTCAAAGTTAGGCACATATCAATAGAAAGTGTATTTCCATGGACAATTGAACACACTTCCTACATTATATGCATGATTTTTAAAATAAATATTAAAATGTTTGCACTTCCATATTTAAGAAGTTTGCTGGGTTTCATTCTAAGTTTGCCACTTTCTGTTTTAACAGCACTTTATTCAAATCTTAACATACTCAATGCTTTGTAATTTTGTCACACTTGGAAATTTTTGTAATATCCCTTAAAAATGTCACTCAGATCAAAGACCGAATTAAACGACAAATTTGTTACAACAACAATTTTGCAGAATATGTTGGATGGGTCGCAGAGCAATGACTCAGAGAAATTTCAAACAGAACTTCTTTTCTCCCTAAAGTTTCTCAATTGGTGTTAATTTAAAACCATCCAGAGTACAGTAATAGCATGGAGGTTTAATCAAGTTGATAACACAAGCACTAGTAAACTGCATGTCCTTTTCCCCCCAAAACATGTCTTGCCTACCACAATCGATGCATGTCTATTCTAGTCCTATACTCTCACCATTTGAATTTCTAAAGAAGAACCTTAAATCTCTCTAAATCAAAGATAAGGTTATCTCAGTCTTCTAACTACAACAGAGTTATATGAGATATTCCACTTTTGATAAAGTTGGAAATGACAAGCTTTCTATACTTGGTGTAAATTTGTTATGAAAAAATATTCAAGGGGAAAATTTGTATGAAAAAGCTATCGAAGAGCGTTGAACTTTCTTTCGGGACCGTTGCAAAAAATTGTCAGATAGTGACCTCTTTCTTCCTTGGCACAGCTGCTACTTTTTCATATTTCGATAGGATTGAACCTTACATAATACATCTACAGGAAGCACCATGCATATATATATTTTCTGAACCAGTAAGAGAAGACCTACTTAAATCTGAAAAATCAAGGTGTGCACCTGATATCCATGCAGTATCCACTTTAGGATGATGCAGTTATGTACAACAACAGAAACACTTAAAGCAAAATACCATCGTGTCCATTTCATCTTTTATCATTAATTTTGAAGTAAACTTGTCTGAAAATATTTAAAATAATGTTCTTTTTCTACTCGTTTCCTTTAAATATCATTATAAGATTAATGCCAAACGATATTTATAGCCAGAATTCTTTCCCTTCATATGGCCAACGATTGATAAGTCATTAAAAAGTTGTTTTCATTCGTCTTAATTTGAAAAAGCCTTTACCGAGAACCATGCTAATTAGTTTTTGACGTCATTGAAGGAATTATGTTAAAGTTTGCTCAGGCCTAGATTTGATCTTTGAGGAGTTCTTTAGCTTAAAACCAACGGTACCTGTCACCCTTCATTCCCAAGACACTGAAACTTAAAGCTTCCAGCTTCAATTTATTTCCCACCTAGCCAAAAACGGTGTTCCCAATCACGTATCAAATATCTCTACAGCAAACAAGGATACATAGCTGTTTTGTTTGGTGCCTTCCAAAAAGAAAATGTTTGAAAATGTAACAGATGTATGGTATCACACTTTCACTAAAAGCTTTCGTAATTATTACCTCAGTTAAACTAAGAATTAGACCGGTTAAACATACGTATGTTCTCAGGTCACCTTACCAAAAGTTAAAATTGTAACTGTTTTGGATAGTTTACAAGTGTCAGAATGCTCTTCTTGCAAAATTGACAGTTGTAAGAAAAGACAGAAAATGAAAAGAAAGAAGAAAATGCCCCAAAAAATAAATAAATAAAGTAAAGATCAAATTCAGACAATATTATGCAATAACAAGTTTGCAGACCAAAGAACATGTTGTATGTGAAAAGATATGCTGTCAAATTTAAGGGTCGAGATACCTTTTTGTGTTTCCATGGTAACATCTCGAACAACGGTAATATAAAGCACAACACATACACTCACACACACACACACTTGCTACAACAGATACTTTTTAAATTTCTCAGTCTATTTTTTTAAGAGCAACGCAACCCGCATAAATGAAATGTCAACCCTCTTTCATGTTAATACACATTAATCTATTGGCTTAAAAAAAGTGGATCTAAGCACACTTTTTAAAAGGTCATCGTCCCTAAAACAAGAATAATAAAGATAAATACAAATATCAAAACAAAAATATCAGTATTTAGCCCAGTTACATCTATATAAGACTTTGATAACAAATATGGCTCTGACTTTCTGGTATATACAAGCTTTCTAATATAATGAATAGGGTAAAATTTGTTTTTCACAACACCTAAAGTGTCAGCTGATTATATGCTACACTTAAGCCTGGGGCAAAATTTGTTGAAATTTTTGAAACATATCCCTAAAATGACTACAGCTTAATCTTTTCTCTTTTTTTTTTCATTCGGGAAGAAGTATCAGGTGTTTATTGTTCCTTCTAATATGATACCTAATCACAGAGTCACTGGACACTTCAAAGGGTTTAGTGTTTCTTCTAATTCATTTAGTATGCTAATTTGTTTCCCTTTCTGCAAATACTAGACTTTGCAAAGGGGTGGAATTGACATTACCATCGCTGACATCAGCATGAAATGTTTATTTAAATCTAACAGCTGTACACTGAGCCTACAGCATTAACTTTATCAGCTTTCACATCTTGGCAAAGTTTTGAAACAACAATTATATATTTCCAGCATTTTGGGGAGCTGTTCATAAAACTCATCTCTATCATATAAGATAATGGTCATATAGATCATAAAGATCATATAAGATAAAGATCAATGCAGTGTTTGCCTGCATTGAAGAAGCATTCTTGTTGCACTTAGCATAACTTAAACTACTTGAGTGTAACTGTTAAGATGTAGAATTTGGTTGAATTTGTTATATATTACAGCAGTCGACTTTATATGTTAACACTCTACTCGTTCACTTTCAAACTGTATTGGATAAAATGTAGGGTAAGGCAGTTGGAGGAGGAGGGGAGAGGTAGAGAGGATGTAGAGGTGGAGTGTGGGATGGGACATATGACGTAGATGGTAATATCCACAACTGCATGGGACATACACATGAATGTGTCATTGTAATCATGTACAACTATTCATTATAACCAAACCTCTAAGACTTCAGACAACTAGGTTGCTAACCTTTTTTGCAAATCCCCAAAATGTGTATTTATGTCAATACCATTGTAACCCTTTACTATTATAGACATTAGTTAGTGGACTGATGAATTTGCAAATAATTTACTTGTATGGAGAGTACGTGAACAAATTATATCCAGGCGGAGGTGAGGTGAGGTGAGAGGGGAGGAGAGAGGGGTGTAGAGATGGAGAGGTGATTGGATGTGGAAGTAGGAAGGTGATAGACGGAGCTAATGATAAGAAATTATGTCCATAAATTGGGAGATGCTCATACTACATACAGTTGGAATCACAGTACTTTATTAGTGTAGTGTACTGAGTTCAGACAACCTCCAAACTTCTTCCGTACCTCCGAATCCAAGATGTGTATTAATGTTGTCTCCATTCTGGCTAATAACATATAAATCAACTCTTCATTATAAGCAGCTCACATGCATGTGAGCCATTTCATGATTAACACATGTATGTATACTTAATAGGTTAATGTTGTATGTCATGAAACAGCTTGTAACCCAATTAATACAGTCAAATGTCCACATACCTGCACTGACAGTGAGCGCTTCCACAAACTGCTCTCGCCATGATGACGTGCCCACGACCAAGGAGAGGTTAGTCTTCTTGATCAGTTTGTCGACTGTGTTCTGTCAAAAGAAAGGAAACAGGAGAGAATTAAATTTAAGATCATTTGAAGAAACATTTGTGAAATCTGATGTGTTATTCTCTGCCAAATATACTTCCTTGTATGCACACAGTATATATCTCTTGTTGTTTGTACAAGTGACGCTACTAACCTGACTCCACTCAGATCAACAACCCTATTTAACCTGCAAGCATCGACAACTTTAGCATCATGACCATTATCTAGCTTTCTAGCACTTTTGGGACAAACCTGATAACCTTTTTCACCTTTGTTGTCCTCACTAGGACAAATTTACATAATTTGTCACTTCATTATGATCTAATTCAATTTTTTTTTGTAAATAAATAAAGAGTATCAAATTTTGAGTCCAACAAAGATTGTTAGTCAGTCACAAATGGCTCTTGATTGACATTTCATTGCTTTGTCTTGAGTTTGCAGAATTTCACATTATTAATACAAGAAATTACATCATCTTCAAATGTTGGGATCATAAATTCTGATTTTCAAGTAGTTCATAGATTAATCGATTTTCATAACTTTAATGTTTCTTCGTTTCACTTGGGGAAGAAAAATTAAACTATTTGCATTAAACATGAGATTAACTAACCCAAATGTTCTACTTTTGGCAGCTGTAGCAAATGTTAGTTTCATCAGAAACATGTGTCAAGAGCATGAAGCACAAATATTTGTCGTTAAAATCAGCAATCTTTTCGAATCGTTATAAATAGTGCCTGTACAAACATATGGCCATGTATTTTAACAAGCTGGAAAACCGGAGACATGGGAGTCTCGATTTTTAAAGCTTTTTTATTGTATTCCCAATCTAACGTTCCAATCATGCAAAGACTACAACAACAAAAACATTACTGTTTAATTTGTGAATCCAGTGGAAAGAATATGATAGGTTTATATACAGTTCTGGCGGCTGAGAGCAACCGTCTCATTCAAACAAGCAACAGCATTTGCCAATTTCTAGTCAATTTCTTACCAAAATCATTGGAAGGTTTCCTGCAATATTGCAGGCTACAATTGATTGTTAAACTGAAGACAAAAAGAAGTTACCAACATTTCCCCCGTTATGCAAGTTAATTTTATAGCAAGTAACTGATGATATGGTTTGAAAATATAAAGAAAAAACTGTTTTGCAGAAACTGCTGTATCTTTTGTACATGGTATAATAATACTAACATGCAATTAACAAATGGAAATATATCTACAACTTTTTGCTTCCTCATTTGGAATGAAAATTAATAACACATGCTTATAAACACCACATAAGATCCTGATTTGGTAATATTTTGTGTTGAATAAATAGCACTATACCCCACTGACCTAGTCAGGGTCAAGCGCCCTGATCTTCTTCTTTCTAAATCTACCCACAATCATGCTATTCAAAATGGAGACAGGTTTTAAAGAGAGGAGTGAAGTTAATTGTTATGGGATTATGGATCACATAGTTTTAAAAAAAATATGGATTGACATTACTGGCAAAAAAAAAAATGGTCGTGAAGTAGCTGACCGAATCATGTCAGTATTTGAGAATATTTCACCAAACACCACAAAAGTTTAAAATCTTCTCAAAAGGATTACCACTAAATCAAAGTATTCATTAACTTTTGACAAAAATCATATTTGAATCAGAATTTTTCTTTTAATGCTGACATTTCTTTCATATTTTGTTAACATCAAATACAGATAAAATAACAGTTTAATAGAGCCAACCATGTTTTACACAGGTCCGACCATGGAGGTAAAACAGTCTGTTTTACCTCCATGGTCCGACTTTGTCGTGCCTGTTGTACTGAACCGACCATGTATGATATTCGATTAAAGTTTTAGCAATTTTATCCAAGTTAGAGACTAGGTTTGTAATGAATGATCCAGAGTACTCAACAACAAGTGTCGTGTTACATATTTATTAAGTTACTGATACTGTGCCTGTATTAGTATTATCTTTACAAAGAAAATGCCTGACATGAATTCATTCAGCTGGCTCATCTGTTGACAGAGATTCCAACAAATGTGACAAATTCAAGACCAAACTTTAATGAATAACCCATATTTTCCCCCTTTCACTTTTTGTTCCATATCAAGGATGAATAATTCATCTATAGATTATACATTTGTAGTCTACAGGCCCAAATATGTCGTGAAGTTTAAATTTTCCAATACATCATATCTAACGTTTTTTACATTCCCTGATCAGAGGAACCCTCGAATGCTAAATTTCTGGATTTCATAGATATGAATTACCCCGCAGGCTGGCAGCATTTTCCTCAAATATTTAACCAATAAATCTGAATATATTCTGCTTTCAATCTGTAAGAAGACAGACAATATTTTGTTTTCGTCTTTCAAAACTTTTTTTCCTTTTTAGGTGGAAATCATCAACAACAGATAGATAAATGCAGTAAATAAATTTAAATGATATTCCATCAAGAATAATTTGTAAGGTTTTAGGTACTTTCTATATAGTGTGACAATAACAAAATAACTAAATTTCTGGCAAGTTTTGTTTCCTCAATATCTAACTTCTGTCTCCCCAATCCCCCCCCCCCCCATAAAAAAAGGGAACAAAAATTAAGATGCTTCGGGCAATGCTCTCAACATCGGGATGACTTTCCGACAAAACTAGCAAAGTAATGTACAGCTGGGCTATTAAGAATATTGGACAGCGCTGAAGAAGCATAGAGATGATCTGCATAAATACAGCCACTTAAGATTATTGTTATTGGAAAAGTTCCTCCCTGCAGTTATTGCAAAAATCATAAATTACATATGGAAGGTTCAAATGATCTCTTCAACACTATAGTTATAATAACTATATAAATGACACAATTTCCAAATGCATGAAACCGAAAATACTTACTGGTTAGGGGATTTACGAACGACGATACCTGTCACCTAAACATAAGCACACCGATCTACCATGCCTAAAGATTGGTAACATTCTTGCGCTGCACCCCCAATGACACCCTCTAACACAACAGAACTTATAAGAAACATGATGTAAGTCTTTCTTGAATGGTAGATTCAGAAGGAAGGCAGTGATGACCAATCAGAGGGTTACTTGTTATGCAATGTAAGAATATATAACAAATTTGTTTGCCTGGTAGAATGGAGTGCGTATGTGTGGGAGACATGTAAGAGAGGAATGAGAATGTAAATAGTGATGTGTGATTGGAGGGGGGGGGGGAGGGGAGAGGGGATGGAGCAGTTTAAAATGCATAAGTAGACTGGATATAGGTAAACAGGGGAGCACAGCAAAATTTACCAAACCCATAACACTACTTCAAATGTAAGGACCAAAATGTCAAAGGAAAGACACTAATGAATAATGCATTATAATCGCTCAACTTTGAATGACTAGTTTTGGGATATTTAACACATTAAAATCATGCCATGGATCTGTCAGAGCTATCAGTTTTGATAAACATGTTGATTTATGTTTTTTGTGTGATAAAAGCCTTATTCTTACAATCGGTTGCTCTTTCGAAGACGTTTAACTACCCGTAGATGAATTCCCAATTGAACATAACTGTCAATAGGGAAAAGAAATGTAAATTGATACAAAACAGATGCCATGCCAGATTATTGAGAAGAGTAATATGCACAGAAATATTTAGAGAAGAAACCAAAATGAATAAACGTGCGCTAGGTTTCAGCTGTAGCAAAGAAACAGCTCATAGTCTGGACAAAGTTGATTCTTTCAGCAGAGATTAACGCCGAGCATTTCTCTTTTCTTCATCGTTACCCCTAAACTCAGCAATACATTTAGACAATTTTTGAAAATGGATATCATTTAAGTGATACCTTAATTCCTTTCAGTAGAAAAATGGTCACATTACCACAAATCCTTCTTCCCGTTGTTTTGAACTAAAGAGAGCGTCATCGATATTGCCAAGAAAACAGCCCAGATGATTTAGAGCTCTGTGGCCTACAACCATTTGCAAATCTTTACTATTATCCACAGTACCTTCCAAGAAGCACTTTTCAAGTAAATTGGATATTAAAAGCGGCAGCAACAATGTGAAGAAAGGCGAAACAATGTTTGATGGTATCATTATTCATGAATTTTGTACCACATCTTGAACACAAAGTTATACGAACCATAGACATAATTTATTCCAATACTTTCAGAAACTGTTTAAAGTATATTGTCTGTTTTAACATATGTTGGGCTCGCATATTCCCCGCTCATTAAAACAACAATTGTGTACTAACAACAATGTGCTTTAGCATGTAGCTAGCATATTAACAGACATGATCTGAACTTATGATGAAAACATGTCCCATAGCCACCTCATTCATATGCATTTGGACGTCATTTGAGAATTTAAGAGAATGTAAAATGCACCGACCGCTAATCTGCATCTCGTATTAGACAATTAATGTAGAGTAAATTACACTGACTCTGCCACTTTGAGAGGTTTGAAAAGGTAATATTTAAGACTAATTCCTCAGCTGATTATTTCACATATTAAACAGATATATATACAAGACAACAGCTCAGTACCCTCATATATAACATAACCTTCTATCAAATCAGTAGACATCACGACGACGACGTGGGTTTTAATATGTAACTGTATTCAGCACGCACTTCTGGTCTGACTCTCAAGCTTGTGAAATCCTGTTTGTCCGACTATTCAATGATGGAAGGTAATGCAAACCCCACCTACAAGCACAGTAGAGTATATTACAAAAGACCGTAACACGGTGTACCCACGCCCTTTGTCAGATATATGGAATTAAAACTTTGAAGTGCTTTGCTTTTGTGTAATTATTTAGTTCTACTGTCCTATTCATGTACCTGTACTTTTTTCTTAAAACCGACCCGCAAACATTCATGGTAGCTTACAGAAGTTACAGCCTGCATTTTATGAGGTTTAACTCAACCATCTTCTGTGAAGTCACATGGGAGAAAACAAACTTTAATTAAGAACCAGCTCACGTACAGACGTTAATGTAAATCAGATTTCAATATCAAAAGAGGAGGAGGAGAGATCCTAGGTTGGTAGAATAATGAAAGAAATGTAAATTGCAAAGACATCAAATCAAATAGGAAAGTTAAAGCAATAATTTCACATCTTATCTATTTTCAACTATCAACTATGCAACTAAAAGAGTTGAGACACATTATTATTGTTATTATTATTATCATTATTGTATTGCAATATGTTTTACAAATCCTTGTTCCATAAGCTTTTGCCCTAATGTCCGCATGCATGATCTGTGATGACAGGCTTTCAATGCTTCAAAGCATGTGGCAATTACATTAACAAAAGGGAGACGACCGGATGAACACAGAAGAGAGGAGAGAGAGAGTGAGAGAGGTCTATATGTCCAACATTTGAAGGAGCAGCAAACAAGTCAATCCTTAACATTGGTCTATTTGATAGAGTTATTATGTGAAGACCCAAATTCCACTAACAGCTATGCAAAATTTGATTCCATTTCAGAGATATCACAGGTTTAATATTCCTGCCCAGACAAGACTCCATTTTTCTTTATTCAATATACAATGTTTATTTTCTGTAATGGAGATGGGTATATACTGCAAACGCTGAATCTAAATTACTGAAGCTCTTAAAACATGACACCAAGGATGGCATTGATG
Organism: Apostichopus californicus; assembly: GCA_020650975.1. Classification (NCBI taxonomy): domain Eukaryota; kingdom Metazoa; phylum Echinodermata; class Holothuroidea; order Aspidochirotida; family Stichopodidae; genus Apostichopus; species Apostichopus californicus. The sequence continues at coordinate 12,036 of JAIPMN010012367.1, forward strand.
TAAGTGTCAATGAAATTTAACATTCAACTTTGAAAATATGAAAATATGTAAAGCAAAACAAAGAGAATGTAAACGGTTTCAATTCAATATGACGTTACAGATTTACAAAATGACAGCCACAGATATGAGTTTTTATACAACCTGGTTAAAGGCATTGAAGACTCCGCCCAAACCGTGTGCCACCCTCTGAAAAAGTTAACTTTCCGTTGCTTTCAAGTGAAGTTTTTTTCTTGTCGCTACAAAATGTAGACAGTAATGAAACGTGATACCTTGTTATCTTTTATCTAGACCTGAGATGATCATCGCTGCTATGTACACTGTGTGTAAACTGTATGTATTGACTGTACACTAGTGTCTAATTATCGACGTAGCAAGCTGTGTGTGTGTATTTTCTGGGATCGATGGTGGTGTCTAACACATATGTTACACCTCATTCGGTTACCGGCATGAGACGTTTCTTTGTGGGCGAGTCTTCTCACCCTTTAACCTTCAAATGGAGCAAGACTTCTCTAAGCTGTTCAAATGGCGTATTATTAGTTCATCACACATGTCTCCTTTAAGGTCACTCAAGGAAGTGCACATGTAGTTTTCTGATCTGGATATATATAGAATATCTCTCTCTGCTCTCTCTTATCTAACTTTTAAGAAGTTGATATAGGCACTGTATCATACGATAGAAGCTGCAGCAAGCTGCAAAGTCCCATGCAGCAAGGCTGAATCATTATTAAACAATGGAGATTAACTGCATGGGCAGACCACTAGTGCCTGTTGTTAAGTCCTATATGCAGCCTGGCTGCCAATGCTGCAGCCCCCTCAGCTTCCTACTTTTGTCACAGTGACTTAGAACTAAACGAGTAATTCACTGATTCTAAGTAACTAGCTGTAATACTGACGACTAACCAACTAATTAACAAGCAAACTGAAGTAGCTGTATTCACAACAACAAAAAATAACTGTTTTCTTATTAGTACTGATTACATTCGTCAGTGCCTGCAGATGGCAAAAGAGCAGAAACCCAAGAAGAAACTTAAGTACGGGTGGAAAGGTTTCAAATGACTTCGTTCCAAACACGATAATCGTCAAACACTCAAAAGGACTGAACATAATAATGATGATGTGTTGTGGCAAAGCC
>JAIPMN010012369.1:0-10201 GCA_020650975.1 Apostichopus californicus
TCATTTTTGCTGATCTAGGATTTCCTTTTTGCTTAAATTTCGACGCGCCGCGCCAACTGATGGTGGTGCACTGCCTAAATAGTGACGTATAAGCTTCAGTTGTACATCATCATATAAGTTCTTCTATCCGCCCTCCCTAAATTTACACACGTTCATTAATTGTTTAGATGCAATTTAAAGCATATATGGGTGTTAATTTTACCGATCTAAGGGTACCTTTCATCGAAAATTTCGACGTTCCTTACCAACCGATGATGGCGCTCCGCTTAGATAGTGACCATATGTTCTACTATCAATCCTCTTCAAATTTTTAAACAATAATTAACTATCTAGATACAAATGGCAGACATGAGATCCATATTTCAAGGAGGGGTACATGCAGCTTAGAGCACTCGGGAAGTGCCGTTTCCGGCCATCTGGAGGGTTTGTAAAGCCACTGGAGGGTTTGTAAAGCCAAAAAATTTCTTGTACGCTCCGCGCCAACCGATGGTGGCGCTCCGCTTAGATAGTCTTGCTGGAAGGTTTGCCCACCCCCCCCCCCCAATTTCACAACTCAAATCCCGCCCTGCTCGTTACTATAACTTTATACACCCTTTGCGCAAATCATTGTTTTGCGTGTTTATCAGGATAGCGTGGGTGACCTTCAAATTCGCTTCAAATCGTATTGTTGTCAGCAGGTGCGATATGACCTCTATGTACGCATTTCTGTAAACTGAACCCATATTACAACATTGTGTAATTCGCGCTACTTATAAATAGACATTGCAAGTACCTATTACAACATACTGAACCCGACAATGTAACCAGTATTTGACATGTTGCGCATTATGTTTTTTTCCGGGGTGGAGGTGGGGTGGTGGAGGGGTGGGGTCGTATTGGTATGTGGTGTGAGTGGGGAGGAATAACGAGAGTGTAGTCGTGAAGCCTTACTAACTTTAATGGGTGTGAAGACTCGCGCACAAAGAAACGTCTCATGCCGGTAATCTGAGCTAGTTTCGAATGTGGTGTAACAGAAGTGTTAGACAGCACCATCGATCACAGAAAATACACACACAGCTTGCTACCGTCGGTAATTAGACATTAGTGTACAGTCAATACATACAGCTACAGGTCAATACCCACAAAACAGTGTACATAGCAGCGTGGACATCTCAGCTCTATAGATAAAAGCTAACAAGGTATCACGTTTCATTACTGTCTGAATTTTGTAGCCACAAGAAGAAAACGTCATCTGCAACCAACGGAAAGTTAACTTTTTTTTCAGAGCGCGGCACGCGGTTTGGGGCGAGTCTTCAATGCCTTTAAGAACAGCGATTAGTCGCTCTTTTTGCCGAAACTTACGTTTAAAAAGTTGAGGGAAAGTAACCGTGTGTTGTTGGTTGACAGGAGGCTGACAGTGAATGTGTACAGTCTTTGACATGCAACGATGATTAACGTTATTTGGGCTTATTCGAAATGTTGAATACACAGTTATATTATTAACACAGGGAGCTGTCACCAGGGCTATACTGATAATGCTGATAAATTATGATAATTAAATAATACGATACCATGATGGAATAAAGTTTTCTATCACTGGAGTAAACTGAGAGTCTCAACTGTCGACTATACGATCTGTTTTCCGATTAATTTTTTCTTCTTCAAAAGGTTGTTTCATTAATCCAAACATTCAATTAGTGGATAGTACTGCAGTTAGATGAAGAATGGAATTGCATTGTAAATGGGTATAACCTGGTTTCTGAATTCAATGGATTTAAATGACGAAATTAGCGTCAAGTGTTGAGGAAGGGGAGGGGGGGGGGTTGGAGGGGCATTGTCATAGTGTGGAGAAGGAAATTATTAAAACTTAGGGACACAAGTACAGCTGGGCTCAGATTTCTTCCCAGGCGGCATTTGTCTTACGATCTTTTTTTCTCGAAATATGAACCAACTAATGCCGAAATTGTCACTTTCTGTCAGAAAATGTCGACTATTTCCCTTTCAAAATATCGGCTATTACATTTATAGCATATTTTACAGATTTTACAGATGGAAGTATGCTCTAGGCATCCGTAGAAACTGTATGACGTTCGAGGCAGCGTATTCGCTATGATGATGGTCCTTTTGATGCTTCTCTCGCTCCACGATGCACAATCCGAACCTAATGTTACGAAGTAACGTACCAAATACAAAAAAAACCTAACATGCCTTTTATATGTAAAATTGAATGTTAATATTTTGTATAATTTGGTTCGAATTTCCCACTTCAGCCTTTATTTATTGACCAAAACAATTTGTTACAATGACAAAAAAGGGAAATTATGAAATATTTCTTCTAGCCAAGAAGGGAAGACGATGCTATTCTCAAACTACGGATACCTTTAAGTAACAGCTTGATACTAATATCCAATCGATTCATACGAAGTTGTTCAAGTTGACAAACATTATAGTTACATATTATTTACCTCCGTACTATCCTGTAGCCCATGAAACTCAGGCGATATGTGCCAACTATGAAAATAATTCAACTGTATGATAGGATAGATCTTCGACTTAAGAATAAAATATACAGTGCCGAGCTTATACCACACGATTGTCACATATTTGTCGAACCATTATAATAATAATACAATTATAATTGCGTAGAGATATAAAAAGAGGTTGGGATTTAACCCACATCAGAAAAGAAGTTTGTATTGCGTATTAATTTATTTAAAAGAAAAGAAAAGAAAATGGGAAAGGGGGGGGGGTGGAGTTGGAGTTGGAACTTGGAGGGACATTGTTATCGTGTGGAGAAGGAAATTATGAAAAGGTAGGAGACAGAAGTCCGGTTGGGCTTAGGTTTCTCTCCAGGCGGCCTTTGTCTTACGAAGTTTGGACTACTTGACCTAGAAAGTCTACTCTCTTATTTTCTCGAAATATGAACTTACTAATGCCGAAATTTTCACTTTCTGTCAGAAAATGTCGACCATTTCCTTTTCAAAATAGCGACTATTACTTTTATAGCATATTTGACAGATTCTACAGATGGAAGTATGCTCTAGGCATCCGTAGAAACGGTATACGGTCGAGGCAGCGTATTCGCTATGATGATGGTCCCTTTGATGCTCCTCTCGCTACACGATGCTCAATCCGAGTGAAAAGTGAACCTAATGTTACAAAGTTACGTACCAAATACAAAAAACCTAACATGCCTTATATACGTAAAATTGAATGTTAAAATTTTGTATAATTGGGTTCGAATTTCCCACATCGGCCTTTATATTTCATGTTTATTGACATTAACACTTTGTAACAATGAAAAAAAGGGAAAATTATGAAATATTTCTTCTAGCCAGGAAGGAAAACGATGCTATTCTCAAACTACGGATACCTTTAAGTAACAGCTTGATACTAATATCCAATAGATTCATACGAAGTTGTTCAAGTTGACAAACATTATAGTGACATATTAATTACTTCCGTACTATCCTGTAGCCCATGAAACTCAAGCGATATGTGCCAACTATGAAAATAAGTCAGCTGTATGATAGGATAGATCTTCGACTTAAGACAAAAATATACAGTGCCGAGCTTATACCACACGATTGTCACATTTTTGTCGAACCATTATAATAGTAATACAATTATAATTGCGTAGAGATATAAAAAAGCTTGAGATTAAACCCTCATCAGAAAACAATTTTGTATTGTGTATTAAAGAATAAAATAAAAGTGGTCTGAAAAGACATATGCTTACAATGCATTATCATTATAAATTTGCAAGGGTTGCCAGTTTCATATAAGGATGCTGTTTCATGTGTATGAAGTTAGAATAACATGTTTTGTTCAGTGTATAATAACTTAAGATAATATTGGATTAACATTAAGTCCAGCACTGAGGAGTGGACGTCATGATCAATTTAACTTTAAAGGAGCATTCGAAAGATTTATTATGTCTTAAAGTGGAGTATCGCGTAAACAGAAATAGCTGTACAAATATTACTTGCACTCCAAGTCTAAAGTTCTCCCCCAAAGTGATCATTTGAAGGCATTCATGTTATTTCATAATTACTTTCTGATTACTTAAAGAGAACACAAACCCAGACATTATATTTGGCTCAAACGACCTAGCAATCGTTGTGAAGAACCACACCCTCCAAACAGCTAAGAAATGTCTTGTTCCATTTGGGAGAAATATTACTTTAAAAGTCGTAATTGACGTTTTGTAAATCTGTGATATGTCATAACGCCCACTAAGATCTCAATCATATACTTCCTCTATTACTCTTCATATTACAAATTTGAATGAGTAAGCAAAATGCCATCCATAGGTCATATTTAGCAGTTTAATATTTGAGACTCAACTTGCGTAAACACCATCTCCCATTACAAAAAGTAAACATTTTAATATCAAAGAGAAACAAACCAGTCATATTTAGAATTGATCATGTCTTCAGCATTGTTATATGTGTGAAGAAACACTAAATACTGTGATATATTCCAACAGAATAGACTTTTTCTAAGCTGTTTGGGGAAGTTCTTCGTGATGGTTAACTCCATCAAATAGATCAATAGTGATATAGTTGGATTTAGTATCTCCTGTAACAAAATGGCGTCGGAAAAGAGACAAAATAGGTTTATAATACATTCGTATAATACACACAAACTCATTCAGAATATGACAAAATCATAGTACATGATTTAAGGTAAACTCTAAAACTATTTACTACTTACCTTAGAAATGACTGAACTGGCTGAGATTCGATGTCTATTGATGTATCTTCGCTTATTATTGTTGTAGCGAAAATCGCCTGATTTATCGATAGGTTATTATTTCCGTTGAGCTCGTAGAAGTGACAATTTTAGAGTACGTAGTGTAACGCCGTATGGTCAATCATTCATCTATCCACGCTCAGCTTAAACATAGTTGTAGGAAGCAACTGGTGATATTTGGGGGGAGGGGGAGAGGGGAGGGGGAGAGGGGAGGGGGAGAGGGGAGGGGGAGAGGGGAGGGGGAGAGGGGATTATTTTCAACAACACGGGAGGCGCCAAACTTATACGGATCTGTGCAGGGGTTAGTGCTTATCCAGATCCTTGAGACCTTTTGCTTTGTTCATTGTTTGTCAATTTTTAGTGTAGTTCATTTGCAGTCTGCAACTGAAAACTTTAAGCAGACTTAGGCTATGGCTTATTTAGTGTCCGGCTATGTGAACCCTGGGTAAAGTTACTTTGACCTTTGGTTTACAGGGTCTGCGAAACACAAGAGTTCACTCTGGGGTACCTTCCCACCAAGGTTGAAGGAGATCGGCACTGACATTGAGGAGATTTTAACACAAACTTGCGCGAAAATATACATTTGACTTTTAACGTCACCTTTCACCTCGGTAACCATGGCAACCACACATTTTGCTAGTACTTCCGTTTTACATGGTTCCATGTCAGTACAATGCTTCCCCCTTGGAGTTGTAGCAAACAAACTCCAAGGACAAATTTTGACATTTGGTTCCAGGGGCCTCCGATATACAAGGGTACACTTGGGTAGCATCCCATCAAGTTTGAATAAAATCAGCCTAGCCGTTTAGTAGGCCTGAGTTTTTGACACAAATTGGACTCACACACACCTGAACATGTTTTGACCTGTCATGGACGTCTGGTCCCCCTGGGGTACCCCACCATACGCGACTCCCAGAGAGTAGCTACTAAGGAAAATTAACCATTTCTATGGCAACTGTTGCTATGGCAACTGACCTAGCTTTATATGGCCCAACTGGCAACGGAACTACAATATCTTAAGACTAATGAGATAACAATGACTGTTGATCTAATACCAGCAAACATTTCAAATGCATCGCCTTTGAAGGGTAGTTAACAAGTGACTCACAATTGAGAAAAGTAAATTTCTAAGTTACATCAAGTGACATACCAAATATGACTAATTTCTGACAGGAAGTTGAAGAAACTGGTGTTTTTTCTCTTAAAGACAATTATATCCTTGTGAAATACAGACAGGACACTTGATTATTTACCAGTCCACCAATTTTTTATTTTTAAATTTTATATACAAGTGGTTTTCCTTAACATACAAGAATGGCGATCACAAAATTAAACAGTCCTTTACTTTTCAGCACGAGAATGCTCTTTGCAAAATGTTTCTACCATGACATAAGCAAAAGTGCTCCATATATTTTAATTCCAACCACAGTCCAACACGATTTCATTAGAATGAATAGTTTATGTAAGTAATAGGTGAACATGTCTGCATAAAATTGTTATTTTTAGCAGACTAAAATTTAATCTAAATTCCCAAATTTTGAGTAGAATATTGAATGGAAAGACATCCATGCCATGTACAGGATTACTGTTAGCAGAGATGAAATAGATCATGCAGACTAATACCATTTCCCTCTCTCTTTAAGGGAACCAGAAGAAGTAACTACATTGTAAAATTACAAGAAACCCACACTTACAACACAAAAATTCATGATAAGGGTAATTGTTAAAACTGAAATTGGAAATGTCTGAAAATATGAAATTTAAGAGACCTGGTTATGTTGCACTTTTAGAATTATGTAACAATGTCCCCACTTTCGACTGCAAGTAACTGAAGCTACTACTACTTGTGAAATTTTCAACACTTGTCATTCTCAACCAGGGGGTCAGTGGACCCTTAGGGAGGTCCCTGAAGAGAAACAAGGAACCCACACTTTCGATATGTTTACAATAATTCATAATATGGGAATTGTTAAAAACTGAAAATGAAATGTCTGAAAATTTGAAATCTAAGAAACCTGGTTATGTTTCACTTCTAGACTTACGTAACAATGTCCCCAATTTTGACTGCAAAGACTCAAGCTAATAGTGAAATATTCAACACCTGTCACTCTCAGTGAAAAATAAGTGCCTTGTGCAGTTAAAAGTATCCATTGTGACATCATTGCCACAAATCGTTCACAACCTTTGGCCAGTGTCATCAACTGCTTTAAATGACTAGATATTTCAAGCAAGTCTTCTCTTAGTTTCTGCATATAGTTTAGTATTTCTCAAGGGTTAGGAAGCCAATAGAAGCTCATTTGAAACCCTATCCATGAGACTCACCATGAGACTCCATGTTTATTAGCCAGCTTTGATGGCAAAAAGTAAATTACAGAATATTGTGGTTTTAAGCATTTTTAGTTTCGTTAACTTTAGTAATAGTTGATGTCAGTTTAGTGTTTCTCAAGGGTTAGGAAGCCAACGGAAGCTCATTTGAAACCCTATCCATGTGAGCATATCAGATGAGCAATGGCTTATATCAAGCTTCCTCTGTTTGATGACAAATTACGATGCAGATTTGTAATTGTTGCAGCGATTCCTGCTCCTGGAACAGCCATTAAACGTCCCCATCCGAGAGACGGGTGTGGAGCTCTTCATCTGACAACTTTCTCATACACAGAGGGACTTGGGAGGTGAATGCACCTAGTTAGTCACGTCTGCAGTGCACTGACATGGGGATCAAAGCTGTTGCAAAAAACCGATTTCTCAAATCGCAAACCAGAAGTTTGTATGTATTGTATGTATTTTAGATCCTCCTGCAAGCAGGAACTCACGAAGAAGCCTTGTTGGCTTATCAAAGCCGCAAGCTGACCGAAGTCAGTTGCTTAGATTCATATATTTAACATCCACGATTATGAATTGTCAATTGTCGACAACTCTGTAACTGCACGACATACATTAATCTTGGAGTGACTCGAACTTGGGACCTTATGATTGAAAGGCACCGGCGTTAACCACTGAGCTAACACCCCTAAGTATCAATGACATTGAAGACTTGGCTTAAACGACACTGTCAAAGTAGCAATTTCGGCCATAACCTACGAAAGACATTGAACTAAGCAGACCCTCAGTGAATACCGAAAGAACAGAAAATAGTAGAAGTAGAAAAACAGAATGGAACAACCTATAATTTGGCAAGCGAAACCTTAAAAATATGTGATGGGATCTTCTTTGGTCTTGTCGTCCTGGAAACCGCTGTAGGTAACAGTTCCATGGAAATGTTTGTATATTCTTACATGGATGAATTTGTCATTCCCAACGTCAACCTAAAACAGAAAAAAAAAAATAATGATGAACTTTTACCAATTTACCAATTTCAATTCTTCATGGGGCCCAGATTTGCAAACATCAATTATAAAGTTTTGATGGTTTATTAATACGTTGAATGCTTTTTAAGAATTAATGGTTGCAATGTCTACCTGTGCATATCATGTATGTGTCTCTCACAGTTAAATGGAAATATCGGATTTCTTTTAGTTTCAGCCAAGTTTCACATTAATGAGGCTGAGTACATCAACCATCTCACAGAACTGAAGCAATCAATCCAACTTGTCTTGCTTCAATTATCATGTTCCACACAGTCGTCGCATTTTGACCTTTGAACTTTGATGATCAACACTCAAACACAACAAATGACAAAATGCTTCTTGTAATTAATATGCTGAATTAGACTTAAAGTATACAATCTGGTCAAGGTTCCTCTTGACCTAAAAATAATGTTTGTTCTTCCCCAATTCCCCCTCCCTCACCTGCGTGTTCTCAACACATTGCTTGCTCATGTGAAGATGTGAATCTTGCCAAGTGTCCCATCTTTAGTAATTGTGCTTCAAACATCCATGGTGTCTCCCAGCCTAGCACACACATGTACTAGACCGCACGTGCCTTCATAATAGCAAAAGTTGAAACATACCTCCCGCCCTGTAATGACAATCTCCCCTCCCCCCTCCCCCTCCCCCAGATACAGTCATCTAGTTGGCATGAAGAGCCAGGTTGTGTCTCAGGGACAATCATATCAACAGTCCCATCCCCAACCCTCCCCACATTGATGTATTCATTTTTTATCAGGTATATTATGCAATAGTAAATATATTTACATCTTGATTCCATATTTCTTCTAACTAGGTGTTCCATATGATGAGTTTTATCCAGTCACTTTAATTTGAGGTTGACTCTAGCAGCTGCTGCTACAATTAATTTACCTGACTTTGAGTCAAGACACTGACCTAAGAGTCACTATACGATCTCTATTGGAAAAACAAAAAACTGGACAGAACATGTCCGATTCAAACCTAGACTGGAGTCCTGACAATAGTTTACAACACTGTCCATAAAGGCAATGCTAATTGTGTGCAAAATACAATACTGCAAGACCATCCCATTTGGGACACAGGTGGTACGTCATAACTTCAGTATGTGTATAATCTGAATGTGATGATCGTCACATCGTTTGCTACGTCGGCTTAAAATGAAGCTGGGGGGGGGGTTGGAAGAGGGTAAAATGAAATTTAAAAAAAAGAATGAATATAAATACGGTAGGCTTACTTTTACAAAGTAATTCACGCCAGATACGACTTGAGTGGAGTAATGAGTTGCTTTGAAAGTGTCAAATGTTGTACCAGCAGCACTTTCAACTTCAGCCTTTACCTGCCAAGATAGATATAGAGAAATTACTGGATACGAAGAAACAACATTAGAGAACATGGGAAGGGGAGGTGGGAAGGGGGAGGTGGGAAGGGGATTTGGGAGGGGGAGGTGGGGATGGTAGGATGAGTATGGGTGGTGGTGGAGTGTGTTCATTATCCTTTTATCCCTTTGCCAATATATGGATATGAGAGAGATTTCATAATTTTTAAGTAAACAGTTCTACTGTAAGACTGACTTTTCGACCAGGCCTGACCAAAAGGGTTGGTCTTGTGGGGCCTACACTTTGGGGTACAGTACTGTACCTGATCAACTAAATCTTGCACCTCTTCGGTCACTTCCTTCGCCTGCGTGATACCCCCCATCATCTTCTGTTGCGCCATTTTCTATCTAATACTACCAAGCCTTTTAAAAGAAAAGAAGAACCTCTGTAAAGGAAGCTTATCTACTGTATATATCCAATATTGAAGTCTATTGTTCAGTGTCAGTAGTACAGAAGAATTAAATTGAATTTAATGTAGATGACTCTATGACTAAATAATAACTGAGATCAGGTGGTACTAACATACTGTTTGAACAATACAAACCTGTCAGCTTGCATAGCATGTTTGAACTATTTCAAACCCAGGAGAACATATTTCTTATAACTAAAATGCTAGCAGCAATTCATCACTGTTTAAACTCCTGAAGTCTAAAAATAGGTCATTTGCTGACCTACAGAACGTTGACTTGAAGCTAACAAGCAAAACAGTTAAGACTTTAATTTATACCATATATACATGTATAT
>JAIPMN010012377.1:0-11025 GCA_020650975.1 Apostichopus californicus
TATATATAGCTAGGTGTGCGCGAGTCCTAAGCCTATACCTTACTGCTACTTTGAACCGCTACTCGATTAGCGCGACTTCGTACATTTGACCTATTATTTATCTTGTCTTTAAGCTGCAGATTGATGCGCAAAAATTATCGCTATGACTCCATTACACTGCCTAAATCAAAGCGATCAGAAACAACAGCAAACTTGTCTCAACTCCTTAAATTGTTCTATACTTTGCGAATTATGACTGATATCCAGTAGGAAAATGCCTTAAGAAATAATTAATGAGATGTTTTGCCATCTAAAGTGTATTGGTATTTTGACTGGTATTTTTCACGTTGTTGTGTTAACGAACCCTATTCTACCCAACTGTAACTAGCATTGACAACATTAAATTGCTCAAGTCGAACGTTACTTTTAAGGCCTAGATATGCTGAAACTGGTGGAAGAGACTACACAAATTGAGATCAACAGCCGATCCAGACAATAGCTCGTGAAACTCACTGCCAAACTAAGACCGTTTTACACAATTATTTCGCATTGAGATTGGTCATAGTAAAAAATCTAACTAGACGAACTGTTAAGATTCATAGACGCTGCCTGATCACAACGAAACTACATCCAACCTGAAATAAATACGGCGGAGTGTATAGCCTAGTGGTTAACGCCGGCGTCTCCCAGTCATGAGATCCCCGGTTCGATTCCCCGCCGACAGCAATGTGTGTCGTCTGGCAAGGGTGTTGTTCAATAACAACTTCCCGACATGGACGTTAAACGGATGTGTGCCGAGAGATTGGCTTCGGTCAGCTTGCGAGTCTATAAGCCTCCATGGCTTCTTTCGCGAGTTCCTGCTTGCGGGAAGATCACATATACATACATACATACGACGGAAAACGTCCAATAGAACCGCTGTAATACAAAGTAAACCTTGCACGCAAAGTAAGGCTTCCGAGCGGCACGTTGAAGCCAATGCAAATATGTTCGAGTTTTGAGTTTTAGATTCTACGGATGCCCATAAGCTAATTTTCCAATTGCCAAGAGTCTCCTATTCGTATGAGGCGTAATGCACATGTTATTTCATAGGCTGCTCTGTGTGAGATACGGTAGCTTATAAAACAAGGTTTCCACAATTTGGCGTCTGGTGACTCCAACTGACCTTTGACCTCAATAAAATCTTGTATTGAACGTGTACCAACTACATACTAAATATGAGATTCGTCCAACCATCCCTTCTTGAGTTATCGTGTTTACAAGGTTTTCACAATTTGACCTATAGTGACCCCAAATGGACTTGGATCTCCACCAAACACAATAAGGATCTTGAACTCAATGTGGTACTCCTTCACACGATATACGATATTGATCCAAGCTTTTTGTCTTGAGATATCGTGTTTACATGGTTTACACAATTTTGCCCCTGGTGGCCCCAAATGAACTTTGACCTACACAATAAACAATAGGCTTTTGCTTCTTATGGTACTCCTACTTACGAAATATGAGATTGCTCCAAGCTTACCTCCTTGAGATATCGTGTTTACGAGGTTTTGACTATTTGGCCCCTGGTGACTCCAAGTGACCTTTGACCTCCCCACAAAATAATAGGGTTCTTCTACTCAATGTGGTACTCATAAACATCAAATATTAGATTAGTCGAAGCTTCCCTTCTTCAGATATCGTGTTTACAAGCGAGGTGTCACACACACACACAAAACCCAATGAAAGCACATTACACTATAGGAAAGATTGAGCTCAGACATATTACAGTAGCTAAGACTGAGGTTGTAATATTACGCAGTGAAAGTTAGACATTTTTTTTCTGATTGGGAAGCTGTCCAGTTGAAATTGTAATATTACACGGTAAGAAAGATAAATTTAGCCAGTCATATTTCAGGGTAGCCAGGATATGCGTAACAAAGTGAAAATTAAACATTGAACTTCTAAGGATGGAGGAAAACGGGGGGGGGGGGGAGGGGCGTGCACAGATAAAATCCTTGTAATAACACATGGTAGGGTAGATTGATGTCATGAAAAAGTACAGTTGTTAACAACAAAAACAGATCCATAGTTATATAGATACAAACTAGTAATTCTTTAACATTACACAGCCCATAAGCAAGCTCTAATTCATATGTGTACAAAATTTGGAACTCTATAATTCATTCTGTGATAAACCTTCCCGGTTCGAAATAATGAGACACAATCGTAATCACACATTTTTTATAGTATATTCATATCACACTACATTTTCTTGCAGCTAATATTTTTCCTTTGGTGACAACCAAGTATGCTGACTACCAGAGACAAGTGGCCTAAATGAAAGTCATTTCAAGAAGACACAAGAAAATCTACCTCTTGAACCTATAGAAGCTAAAAAACACAGAAATATTGAAAAATATGTGACCAAAACATCAAATTAGTTGTTACTTGCAAAGAATGAGTGCAAAAAACAAAATACATGTTATAAACCTGACATGGTCATACTGAATGATGATAGTGACACTTCTTTTGAAGAATGAAGAACTTTAAAGGTGAAATCCTACAGCTGTGAGTTTGATTTAACAAGAAGACAAATGTTTATGTCTAAATACAGAAAATGGCCTATGAGATGCACTGAATGTCAGTTCAATATAACGAACGTTACTGCTTACAGAGCTTCGGAACATTTGTTAACATCTTTCATAATTTGGTCTCCTACAAGGCAACAAAGAAAACACTGTGACTTATGTCATAGTTCTGTTAGGTCTTCTGCAATACTCACCAGAACTATAATGTTTTGTCTTAAGTTACCTTGTGATTTTACAAACTTTATGAAGATGTTAGCATATAAAATGTCTATTCCAAATATGAGTCTCCTGGCCCGGTGAATTTTAATGCATTTGGGTAAATTTCAGTCTTCTTCAACAACATATCCTCAAGTGGTATCATTTTAAAATCATAATTGATTGGCAACTACTTAATAAAAAAATGAGGAAATTCCAGACAAGTTTCAAACATCATTTCATGTAGCTCTCATGTGGTAATTTATGGCAGCCTAAGTGCAGAACAGCCCAGCCTCACATCTTCATTATGTACGCAATTAGATGTGGTAAAGTGCGGGCAATCTATCAGTCGTTCCTCCCATCCAGTACATGCTACATCGTCCATGTTGATGGGGAGAGAGAAGTCTCCCCCTTGGCTGCTGCTAAATGAGACCACTCCATCAAACCCAAGCTGCTTACAGGCAATGTTGCCATTTACCTCTGTGAAACCGTCATCACAGACGGTTCCCCACTGTCCATTGAGGTACACTAATAGCCTTCCCTCGTTATAGGCTCCTTCATCTGCCAGTCGCAGTTCGCCCTCATCTGAAATATCAAGCAGATCATAGAAGTAAATCAATATTTCACTATTTCATTTAACTTTATTAATACGTCATTCTAATTGTCACAGGGATGAGAGTTTTAGTTGTGACATGTCATAGTTCAAGACAAACGATTAACTTTGAGTGGTAATAATATTAGACATTCAGGTTTAAAATATGCTAAATCTCAGGAATACGACCTATAAATCTTACTGATGATGATAATGCTGGAACCCATCATGTCAACAATAATTCCTTCTTGTGTCCATTTTAATAAATCTCATTTAGCTTCTATTTGAGAAATTTGTTTTGATTGGAAATATTTCTGAAAAGTTAATCTATTTATTTGAGTGAAAATATAAGACATTAGCTGGATAATGGTGTCATTTCCTTTCCTCCTATCTCATTGTTTCCTTGCCTTTTGCTCCTTCTTAGCAGACATAGTTTGTTACAATGTTAGAAAAATGTATTCCTTCAAAGGTGAAAAAATGTCAAAAGTGAAAACACATGAACCTATTTATGCAGTAGATGGATGTACTTATTACTAGGGATAAACTATGCCCTATTGCAAAGGCCCAACAGTAGTATTTTTCATTCATGCAATAATAGAACAAAATGTAACAAAATATTCCTCTGCTAAATTTGCTATAAATGTTGTAGATATCACGGTTGAATTGTGCTGACCCGAAACTGCTCTTCAAAATTGCGCCCACACAATAATAGAATGACCTGCAACGTGTGTACAATCGACGTACCACAGAGAAACGTTAAAGAGCAGAAATCGGAATCAGCCCCAACAATATACATTATTCTCACATTTGGTATTCCACACACAAACTGTTGAAATTTCAAAGTCCAATCTCCCAAGCAGTCCTTTTAGAGTGAATGACATCGAACTACAGAGGAAGGCCTGAATAACAAATAAATATTTGACTTGATCCAGTCTCCAACGTTGGAATTATTTCCCAAACTAACACGAAAACTTTAGATGGAAGACATTTTGCTACTTCTACTAAAATGCATACTGGTAAAAAATAATAAAGGGTCGATGAACATGATCACTGCACATGATTTTTGGTCTACAGTTCATCATAACTGAAAACTCTATAGAAATCCCTGTTTTGAGCACTCACAAGACAACCAAAAGATTTTCCTGAACACTTTTGTTTCACCACCATGCAAATGTTATCTCCACATTTCAGCAGATTTGGACAAACACTCTAGGAGTAGCATGTGCTACGTTTTTCTAAAGAAAATTACCTCTCGTTACCCAACAATATGATCCCACGTATGAAAATTTAACTCTCACAACCCACTGATGAAATTTCAGTCAAACTGAATGACAAAATGGCAGTCATTCAAACACGGTAGCAAAAGGTGACAGAATTTCTGTAGAATTCGCACGATCGCTATAGCTCAGCTGAAAGCTTTCAGCTGAGCTAGAAACATGAATTGCTCATTTACTAAACTTCACATAACAACAGAGCAACCATGGATAACATTTTTCCTTGGCATTGTAAACATGTTACTGCAGACTATAAAGTTTTCCTGTTGATGTTTTTGTTGAATCTGACCGAATTAATGGTCTCTGTAATTTTAAAAAGTACACCAAACACTTGATGAGTGTCAAATGTTTAAAGAGACATTTCTCCAAAATTAAAGGTCGTATTTAGATACATCTTCAACTGATGACAATGTTTTTAACAGTTTATATCGCATCAAAATTAATTTTGTACCTTTAGTTGCCATTTATAAGCTTTACAGACTTTCTGACATACATCCCTAGTCTAGTCCAGAAGCCCCAAACATTTTCCAGTAAGAGCCACTCATTGACAGTCACTACCACATACAAACTTGAGCTGTGATACAATTCATTACGTCTACCTTAAATTATAAAATCTCATCCAGTAGCAATCTATCTAGGGTGTCTATTCTCCTTTCAATCGGAAGAATCCAACATCTAGTTAAGTCCAGCACCACTTTAAGGTAGAGCAGATTCTGAGAGGAAGTTAAGGACCATTTTTTAAAGTTATTTAGTCTTAACTTTCTAGCAGGGCAACAGTGGGGTTTATATTTCTTCAAAGTCCTGTTCTGACTTCCCCAACGATTAGCCAGTCGTCTAGTTAGGTCTAGAGAGTTGTGCCTATTTTCTGCAGCTAGTCTAGTACCACTCTGGTTACCCTGGTAAAAAACACCTTGCCACTGTCAACAGTCCAAAAAGGAGGGTGACAAACTGATAGTTGACGTCTTGGTAGTTAGAGGCCAGGAACTTCTGGTCCTCTAACCTAATTAACCCATGTAGTTAGGCATCTTTGAGGTCAAAAATGGTAACTCACATCTCTTCTTCCAGAATCAGAATGATGAGGCTATGGTTTCCATCCGGAAAATCTTTGGATTAACTGTTCGTTCAGTAGTTTTGGGTTCAATATTGAGAGGTCTATCCCCTTTCTTCTGTGTCAGGAAGAAGAGCGATATGAATGGCACCTGGTTCTCAGATGGTTGAACTACTCTGTTCTTTTGGCTAGAAGATCGGTACTCTCTTTTACTAGGGATTGTGGTTGAGCTGGGACAGTAGAAACTGTAGAACTTTCTATTTGCCCGATAGCAAAGGGCTGGAAGAAAACTCTTTGGTGTAGCCTTTGTTGATTACCCACAGCACTCCTTGGCTCTGATAACTCTTGTTTCCTTTTAAAGTCAGGTTTCCTACAACACAATGACTTCAGAAACCTAGTCGACTTCTGAAGACATTTAGTGACCTTTGTCTGGAGCGTATTCCTGCAGGTGCCTACCAATCTTCCTCCCATAAAATCAGCACTGAGCATAGTACATAAATCTGACAAGACACAAGACTCAGACACAGGTTTGATCTGGTAGGTGGTCCATCTTTTTGCCTTCGAGCAAACCGGGAAGTTAAATCATTCCTTTCTTTTTAATTAAAACTGGACCCCACAGTTTCAATCTTTTCCTACACATGTTAGCATAAATATTCAATTTTCAGATTCTATGTTTAACATATTGGACTTTTCAGATATATATGAATCTGTTTCTGTTGAAATCTAGTGTTCGAATATAATTCACTCTATAGTGTAATTAGCCAACTACAGTTTCTTATTTGTTATGTGTTCATCTGTCTTCCTACTAAAGGGACACTGGGGATTATAACCTCCCTTACATCCTTTACATATGGACTACGTAATCTAACACACAGATCATTAGCTAATGAAAACTGGTTGTTATTATGAACTTAAAGGAACATGTTTTGATTGCATTTTTAAACAATGCATTAACATTTAGGCCAGCAGGTCTTCATGAAGGAATGAAAAAACAAACCTGGCGTAGGTTCGTTTGAAGTGAGTTGACAGATAACACCAGCATCTTCACCATGACTACAATCGTCCATGCTACTATAAGAACAGCTCAACAATTCATTTTCTTCGCCACTGCATCCAACATCATCCAGATGAATTTCTCCGGTTCCCTTACCAAATGATGCACCAGTACGATAACCTAAGGCCCCAGGGAATCCTAACTGATTGCATACTACATTAGCATCTTCAATGTCCCATGCATCATCACAGACAGTGCCCCATTCTCCATTTAGGAAGATCTCAACACGTCCAGCTGTCTCATTACCTCCAGCAAGACGAATGGAACCTTCCTCTGTAGAGAAATAATGAACAATCAAGATTTGCTACACTAATAGTCTATCTAAATTTGTTCTGATCAATATGCTAGTCTCTCAACAGATTGGTAAACCCAAACCCTGAAAGATTTAGTTAGTAATATTTATTTTAATTATAGTATCTATAAATTTAACCTGCCTTGATACAACAGGTAGTAGCATCCCTTTAAACATACAAACTATTAATGTGATGCATGAATAAGTTCATGTTCATACGACATATATGTCATATGTGATATGTTTGAGGCTTGAAGAATGATAGTTCTTGCTGCACCCTGCCATCCTCTGATCTGGTGGCATTATATTGATGACAGTTTCTTTGTCTGGACCAGTGATGAGGCGAGTCTCTCATGCTTCATTGATCACATAAATTCTTTTAACAGCACAATTAAGTTTAATTCTGATTACTCTCTCCAATACTTGCTTGAAGTCAACGTTCGGAAGAAATCCTCACCATCACCACCCATGTGTTTATTCCAATAACTCATTCCAATCCAGTGTATGGGGACCGTCACTAACCTTTAATCCTCATCTCTCACATATTAACCTTTCTTGATCCATTTCTTCTATTCATCTTCACCAGATACTGCAGATTTACTTTTCTTTTGTTAGGGGACCGTTAGTTTCCAGACCCATTTGTTTCCCACCTGATATATGATAGTCAGCTCATTGTTATCAGATGGATAAGTGTTTTTTAAGTTTTTGGAATTATTTCATAGCTGTGGAGGGTGGAGGGTATTACACATTAATTTATATATGTTTTAAGGTAAGCTATGTAGAAAGGCTACCATACCCATGGAATTAACAGTAGGACCTACCCTTACATTTTAAACAGCTGTGGTTCATTAACTAAAGGGACTGACTACTTAGTAGGGTTTGACCGATAATCAGTTAGATAATCGGCATCAGGCCGAGTATCAGAAAAGTGGTAAATAATCGGCATCGGCAAAATCCATTGCGCTACCGAATATTTGGAACCGATGACTACATTCCACATAAAGGATTGCTGTTTTCTGAAAAGAACCAAAGTTTCTTCTGATCCTTTAAATGAGTTTGTTTAAAGACAAATATATCATAACAAGCAACTGCAAAGTACAGGGTTAATCACAGAGATTTACATGATAAAAATAGTCAACTATGTATTTCCAAATTTCCCATGATTGGATTGGCTAATAGTCCCTTACTTATTATCTGCAAACAATCTTGGATCATTAGAGCTCAATAAACATTAAGTATATGCAAATACTTGTAACGTTACTTTCCCTTGTTTTTCTATGTAAATTACTAAGCAAAGTCAGCACAGACCATAAGGAAATATCATAATGGTCAACTAACACCTCCATACCAACCTAGCAAGTTCATACAACATGTGGTAGACGATAATAAACTTGAATATATCTACAAAGTTTACAAATCAAATCCTGCCCACTCATCAGCACCCCAAAACCAGTAGGAACCACACCCCAGCAGATGACTGTTTAGTCAGCCAGTTCTATTAACAAATGCTCTGTACATTGCAACCACAGCAGAGAACATTTATGTTTGCAAATGTCACATTTATTCATTGCACTCCAGTATTATCAGTGTAAGGATGTAAGGAAAAGTGGATGCGGGAAAATATGTTTGCTTTGAACGGTGATACGAAAACAATTGCAACACACAGAGCAGAACATATTTATGCTTACAAATGTAATATCTGTTCATGGCAGTTTTATCTGTGTTAGGGTGTGAAAAAAATGTCACCACAGCAGATATCAACTGGATCAGCCAGGATACTGAAATGGGTCTTTCATCTATCAGTGTTGAATACTTTTCTCTTCAATATAATTTGAGATCTCTTTTCTCTGTTATGCCAATATTATCAAATAATCAAGTTTTGCATGACAGAGTTGACAGAAACCAGGAGGTAAATGCTAACACATGAAAGAATAATGTTTGAGGCATGATGAATGACCATAACACTTACGGTGCAGTGTACTACCTGAGTTAACATTTATGTTTATCAAATGATTAAAAAACCATTAAATACATTCAATGGCTTCACGTGAAGATAAGCTCACCTGCTGGAGGTGTAGGAGATGCAGGTAGTACAGTACTACAAACTACACCTGCATCTTCATTATGACCACAATTGTCTATTGATGTGTGTCCGCAGCTTAAAAGGTTGCTTTCACCACCAGTGCATGCTACGTCGTCCATGTGAATTTCCCCAGAGCCTTCACCAAATGTAGCACCACCAGGAGCTGAAATGACTCCTGTGAATCCCAACTGACGACATACCACTGCAGCATCGCTGATGTCCCAGTAATCATCACACACTGTGCCCCACTCTCCGTTACGATAAATCTCAACTCGACCAGCTGTTTCGTTTCCTCCATTGAGACGAAGTGCCCCTTCATCTGAATTGGAAAGCACAATAGCAAGTAACAATTTTTATCTTTTCAAAGGAAATAAAAAAAGATTGTACAAGTTTAATAACAACTCTTCTTTTATGTAAATTTACCCCATTGAGAAGAATCTAAAGGTACAGAAGCGAGACAGATTGTACATGAACTATAACAACTCCTCTGTTATGTGGATTTCCCCTATTAATAGGAATCTCAAGATATAATTTGATAAATATTTAGGAAAAACATTACCATTTGGAAGCTACTACTGAAACAGCTACAATAAAGATGATATGTTAAACAAATTAAACTTTTGTTTCTAAATGTCAGTACTCAGTGGACTGCATTCTCTATTCAAATTAATCTATTTCTTTACTAGCCACTCTGTTTCCTCAAACTGGTCCCTTATCTGAGATAACAATAGCCCTTAAATATTGCTTCATGTGTTTGCAGTCAAAAGAGAAAATAAAATTTTAAAAAATATGCTTGATTGATGTAGGCTTGCCACATTAATGTGAGGACACTATGGGAAAAGCTAATGTCGGGAATAAAAAATGGAAATGAAGTTACTGCTGTTACTATGAGAGATTTCCTGAAACATTGCCGTTACATCAACACCGACAGCAGAATAACAAAGCATGATGAACAAATGTGACAAATGCTCTGTATATTGCACACCACAGCAGAGACCATTTATGCTTGAGAATGTAACATTTATCAATGGCACTAACAGTTTAATCTGTGTTAGGGTGTAAAACAGAAATGTCACCACAGCAGAGACCAACTGGGACTCCTGCCGGCGAAAGGAGATTGCTTATGAGAAGTGCTGACAACTTTCTTTTTCTTCATAAAAACCATATCCTGACAGCAGTTTGTATCACAAAGATATGTTTTTAAATTTGGTAATATTCTTTAAAGTGCAGTTAGCAAACAGCAGAGTGCATGTTGTCATCATGCCAATTGAACTGAATAGCCTATGTCATTTCATTATCTTTTATAATGTTTCAAATACAAATAACTACAGAGAACATGGACAGCTAAGTAAATTTCTAATCAGGTTTAAGAATAAATGAATTATTATAGTAAACGTAAAGCCTCAAGTAAAGCTACAAACAGCAACCCTGATGATATTGCACTGCGATCCACTTCCTGAACTATTAAAGGGAGGGTTTTAGCCAATCAAAATAGATTTATACATTCAATTATCTGTACCTTGAGTGAGGGACAGGATACTGAAATTGTTCTTTCAGCTATCAGTGTGGAATACTTCCCTTCAATATAGGTCTTTACATTGTCTACCAGCAATATCAATTTGAAATCTCTCTCTTCTCTGTTATGCCCATATTATCGAATAATCAAGTTTTGCATGAACAGAGTTGACAGAAACCATGAGGTAAATGCTAACACATGAAAGAATAATGTTTGAGGCATGATGAATGACCATAACACCTACTGTGCAGTGCACTACCTGAGTTAAAATTAATGTTTATCAAATGATGAAAAACCATTAAATACATCCAATGGCTTCACTTGATGATTAGCTCACCTGCTGGAGGTGTAGGAGATGCAGGTAGTACAGTACTACAAACTACACCTGCATCTTCATTATGACCACAATTGTCTATTGA
>JAIPMN010012378.1:0-10912 GCA_020650975.1 Apostichopus californicus
ATCTCACATAAAGGTCGTCATCATTTTTTTTTTTTTTTTTGCTAATTTTTTTTTTTTGGTGACGGCCAATAGGGGGGGCGCACACCTGTTGTGCCCCCCCTGGATACGCCCCTGCATTATGCTCAAACACTACTGCAAACCAAGTAGATATTAGTCATGGACCCAGGGACAAGGGTGGGGATGAGGTGGGTATAAGACACTTTTCAATTAATTATATTTATTAGCACAACCTTGTGTGTATTTAAACCTAATATCAGACCTAATGAATAGCCTACATGTGTCTTGGAATGCACCATTTCACATAATTTTAATCTTATCTTTGGGAGGACCACCCCCATCCCTCTCCCCATGCAGTCTCCCTTTGATGGAAGTCAGCTTCAATGACCTGAGGGTCATACCACCTCCATCCTCCATCAAGCAACTGCCCCCTGCTCATACAGTATATCCACTTCCACTCGTTTGTCTAGTTTCTCTCCCAGCTAGTTCTATTACCATGTGGAAACGTTTATTTGCACCTGCCATTTTCTCATTGACCATTAAACCTAATGTCTATAATATAGCAGAACTTTAAAGTCTTTTCCCACTACGAGTCTTCTCTTCCCTATCGATTGGAGAGCTGTGAAGTCTGAAATGTTAGGTGTAAAATTGATACATATACTTTTGTTACTGCAGTGGGATTTTCACACATTACGATACTGTAGTTCATCTCTGGGTGGGACTTTGATCAATACGTTTTTTGCTCCGCTCCTTGTTCTAGACTGATCAGGTTTTGATATACAGCGTATGGAAGGCACCATCAATGATTCTGTTTGATTAGTAGCTTGTGGCATTCAGATAAAGACTTGTTTACACATTTCTTAGATCCTCAAAGCCGATCCATGGTATGCTTAGGGTGTGCTACAGTAGTTATTTACTATGACAGACTAGTTTAAATAAGATGGAGGTGTATTAATAACCATTCTGCTGTAGTAAAACCCTCCATATATCCTAAATGTACAGTAAATCTTTAGCATCAAAAGTGTCCTCTAGAGACAAAATGAGAGACATGTTACCAATCATTTCTCAATGCTTCGATTATACTTTTATACAATTATGGAAAAGCCTGGATGATTAATAGTTTACTGTAGAAAGCGTGCAAGGTTGTTAAGGAGTTTTTGTTAGCTTAGCATTGTAAAATTAAAGCTGGCTGAAGTGGGTGGGTGGGGTTGTTGCACTTAATATCTTGTGCTTACAACAACTGCTTTACACAATGATTGGTTATTTGATCTCAGCTATGAGAAACATACAATAGCTCTCGTTTCTGATACTTCTCATAGCTAAACTTGACTAAATCTGTTGGTAAAATAAAGTGATTTTAATTATGGAGCCCGGTTGTCATGGCATCAGTGAAAAACATGGTAAAATAAAGAAAGTTTGACCTGATGTTTGATCTGTATGAGTAAATAAAATGAATAAATTTCAAAAATTTTACAACTCAGCTACAGAGATAGTAGTTGAACCAATGTGTCTCTTTTTACTTCCTTAAGTTGTGATACATATGTTTGAATTTTTCCCTTTTCTTATCCCTTAGGTTACCTGGATAACTTCCCATTGGTTGGCTTTTCGTTATCAGCTGATTTTATGTTTCTTTTTCGCAGAAATCTCTGTCCAGTGAAGGCAATTGAATCATAAGGGCTTTATTCTACTTTATTTTGATTACACTGTATGATTAAGATGTTTGAAAAATAACCAACGAAAAGATGAAGTAGTACTCTATCAATACTGTTTTCCTGACACATATTTTGCAGAGAATCCACCAAAGATTTCTGTGGACTATGCCGATTGTGCCAGCGCGAAGGTTAAACCCATTCATTATTACCCAGAATTCACAGCAGTAGTCAGTGCACACGGCTCAGGAAACACGTGGGTTCGCTACTTGATTGAGAGAGCCACAGGGGTGTCCACTGGGAGCTACTACCATGATCCAAAGCTTTACAGAGGTGGTAAGTTTACACATTAAAATGATATATGCACAGACGGTTATATACAGAGAAGCTAATCCATAAATCCAACCATGATTAATATCTTAGTGGACAGAGGTGTTTTCAATGAACAACTCCAAAATCCATGGAGCTCAGAAAAGTCTCTCTCCATATTGGGAGATATCATCATAGTGTCCAATGTTTTGTCAAGAGGCGGCCATTTTGTAAATTATGGGTAATTATGTCATCATAGTGCCACTGGGAGGTGAAACCTTTACTGTGAATCCGTCATATATATTCCTGGTGAATGTTTACAGTGCTGATAATGAAAACAATTCTAATAATTTAGTAGGACATATGAAAAACTTAAATATCTTAGAATAAACACTGATAAAACCCAGCATTTTTCAAAATACACTAGAGAGCTGAGTGGCAGACCATTGATCCTGGGTAGTTCCAAAAGTAGCCAATAAAAGAGAATCGTTATTTAAACTGATTGATTTCTGTTCAAGCAGTTCAACTACTCCTACAATAGCTACAGAGTAAACAAACAACACAAGCAAAGCCTTTTACTTGACTTCATAAATGTGCAATGTTATTACAAGTCTTGTTACGATGTGTGCATGCTTCTAATTTGTAGATGAATAATTCTTTTGAGTTCAGAAAAGTGCATTGAAATTGCAAGGCTTGCTATTGTTTGTGCTTTTAATTTGTACATGCATAGATGAATATGTATCGCTCGATCCTTTACTTCTTTTGTACTCTAGTCGAGATGCAGGCCTGCATCTCGACTACAGTATCTCTAAATTTCTAAACCTGAAGAACAGTGCAATTGTATCATCTTAATCACTTACTGGAACCTTCGTTATGTTTTGTATGCAGATTCTGGTAATTAAGTGGTAAATTTCTACTATTAACAGAGTAACCAAGCTTCATCACCATAGGAAATATTCTAAAATGTTGTATACACTGGCTGATATGTTTTCCACACCTATTCAGAGATACAAACCTACATTGGACACAAATCTCAACAAAGCTAGCTCTTTGGACTTAATAACTCCAGAAATGATCTCCACAGAGTAGTCTTGTTTAAATGGTATAATTAACATATCAATTGTGTAAATTTCCTAACATGAATAATTCAAATGAAAACAGTTAACGACCAAGTATATGTTTAGTTATTTTCAATTTCAAGATGGTGTGACTGACCACTATAATTACAATGTCTTTGTTTCATATGCGAAACATCGCTGAGTGGTTTCATTATTAGTTGAGTTGTTTTTCAGGTTTGTTAATTGTCCTGCAGATCTATTGACCGAATATCAATAACAGTCTCTGCACTCTTATTATTGTAGATACATATATATATATATATATATGATAATATGGAGTGAAATCTGGTTGGTTTTCAGCCTGGGGCTTACAGAAACAAAAGCTATTGGAAGCAGGGAACAACTTGTTTACAAGATTTTGTGGAAATGGTCTCATCTGACAACCTTTGATAGATTCTCATTTTTATGCAATAAATTACTTACCTCCTTTACTATGAGACTGCTCAGAAATGAAAGTTTTACGAAGAAATAATAACAAAGCTTGTTATAAGACGGGGTTGTTTTAGTAAATTCAGTACAAGAAACGTCATTGAAAGCCCCCAAGTTGCTAAGTGAACCCCAAAATAGCCCCTGTAAAAAGCACACACTTACTGTCTCTCAAATTTCCCAAAGAGTGCTTGAGTCTAAAAAATTCTGTTTACCCTCTGGCAAAACCCATCACTATCAAGAAAATTAGCAATGCAATAAATATAGGAAAACATTAAAAACTTTAAGCAGAAGTGGCACAGTGATGTCATTTCTGTGATGTAATTAAAATTGTGAAACTGTAATAATTACTTTTCTAAGTTAGTTGTTTGGGGAAGTTGTTGGCCATGTGTCTCTATCATATACAGTAGGCAGCTAACAAATATGGTTAGGTTTGCTTCTGTTTGAATAATGTATCCTAAAGTTTCTAACAATTTAAGGATTAAAATGTAAATGTATTAGGCACCTCTTCTACTTCTCCAGCCATCGCCTCCCCACCCCCACCCCCCCCCACAATCCACACCTCCTCTCCTTTCCCCTCCTAGCTATATTATTGTTTTTCAGACATCAGAATTGATCTATTTTCTTGCTAGTAGGTAAATAGCATCACTCACATCATCATAATGTTGTACATTTTCGCCAAATGTTGGCATCATCGTAAAGGATATGTGACGCACCAATTGAAATATTTAATTGAGGTGTGGCTCAATTTTAATGCTATGACAAAAGCAATTATTTCATAGGGTAGAAAGGCATTAATGATAGCTGTGCTTATCTGACCTGTGGGCTTCTGGTGAAAAACAATGTGCAACTTAAATTGAGGAAAAGACTCTTCGACATTGCTAGTTGAAATCCCCAACTCAATATCTTGCCCCTAACTCAAAGTATGCTTGATTGAATGGAACCTATTTTGACTGACTAAATCTTCCACTACTATAGGATGTGGGTGGGGGGGGGGGGTCTGTGATGTCATCTGGGCAAATGCTCTTAAAAAGCTTTACTTAGGCTATTTATCTTAACAATACAAATTGCAATGAGGATGTGGTTTTCGCCTAAAGATTTAGTAAAATTTTCAACATTTTTGTAAAGCAATAACCTTCAGTTAAAAAAATAACCTTTAAAGGCTGTATATTACAGGTATGCAGTCACATTCACAATGTGATATTAGCTTGCTATCATATAGTGTTAATTAGCAAAGGTAATAATGTACTTGGGAACCTTTCCCTGATACTTTAATCTGTCCAAATTACACCATTTATGAAAGAATGATGACTTTAAATTAGTTTTTAAGGTTTGCCAAATGAAAAGTAATGTGGACTGAACATAAATTGTAGGGGACAGAGAATTTTGTGATTTTAGATTAAGTGGTTAATTACATGCATGCTACTGTACTGAGGAGTAGTGAAATATTTTTAGCGGCAGTTTAATACTGTACAGTAAAATATGGAGTGCTAAATTTATATATCAGATGGATCGCTTGATCAGAGTTAGTAGAGTTTACTATCACATACTAACTGTATCAGCTCAAAATATGCAGACCTGTCAATTAAATTTGAGTAGACTGTCTATCCTTTCAGCACTATGCTGTTTATATGATATGCTGTGACTAATACAGAATCAGTGTATAAAATATAACATTCTCATTTCTCATCAGCAGATAGCACCCTTGCAAAGCTAGTTTATATTATCATGATCTGGATTTACTCCCAAAGGGTTTTTAGTGTTTGGGTAGCATAGGCCTTTTCACAGTTAAGAACGTACCAATACTTGTATTTTAGATCTTCCTGCAAGCAGGAACTCGCGAAGAAGCCTCATTGGCTTATCAAAGCCGCAAGCTGACCGAAATCAGTATCTTACATTCATATTTAACGTCCATGATTATGGATTGTCAACAACTCTGTAACCGGACGACATATACATTAATCTGGGAGTGACTTGAACCGGGGACCTTATGATTGAAAAGCATCGGCGTTAACCACTGAGCTAACATAACACTCCTTACTCGTTCTTAAATGTCAATGTGCCATGTTCTTAATTGATAATCCTCCTTGCGGACTTTATATCAATAATTGCCCTTGCATTCTTAAATGTGAACAAGGCCACAGTGGGGGGTCTTTAATGCTCGATGCAGTTATACAACTTGGCAACGTCAAAAGAGATTGATAAATATAAATCTTGTGTTGTGACTGTTAATAGCCGAGGCCAAGGGATATAGAAATTGATAATGCACAGTGTCTTTACAAAGGTGAGGTTTGTATGTTTGAAATTTGATGTGACTGAATAAGTAATAGTTATATGTTGTAGTACATCAAGTCACAGTAGCACCAGCTGTCCCATCAGTATTGATTTGATCCCTTTGTTAGTATATTGTCCAGTTGCTTTTCAACCTACCAGATTGCATGGTACATGACATACTGTACCATGAACTTCTTAGTTACTATATTTATTGTGACATTTTGAATAGAAGATCTATAACCAGGCTTGGTCACAAAATGACTAACTTTTGTTAATTTTACAGAATCACCACTGTGGACTTCTGTTATATACACAGGAATAACCTTTGCCATATATAGATATTGCCACTTTGTTAAAAACATGATGTTTGTGGTTAAACGTGTCCATCCCATTGTCTAATAGTCTGAATTTTTAGGTCAACTTAAAGGGTGTGAAGACTCGCCCAAACAGAAACATCTAATGCAGGTAATCTGACCTAGTTTCAAATGAGGTGTAACAGAAGTGTTAGACACCACCATCGCCCCAAACCGCGTGTGGCCATCTGAAAAAGTTAACTTCCCGTTGCGTGCAAGTGACGTTTTGTTCGTGTCGCTACAAAATGCAGACAGTAATGAACCGTGATACCTTGTAATCTTTAGCTGGACCTGAGATGTCCATCGCTGTATCGTTTGTACACTGCGCTGTGGGTATTGACCTCAGCTGTATGTACTGACTGTACACTAGTGTCTAATTACCGACGGTAGCAAGCTGTGTGTGTATTTTCTGGGATCGATGGTGGTGTCTAACACTTCTGTTACACCTCATTTGAAACTAGGTCAGATTACTGGCATTAGACGTCTTCACACCCTTTGAAGTTACTGTCCTTGAGAACTTACCCATAAATATCAGAGGCTAATTTACAATCAATATATTCATTGTGACTTGCCTACAGTATATATGGTGAAGCACACAGACCATCATATGGAATTAGCG
Organism: Apostichopus californicus; assembly: GCA_020650975.1. Lineage (NCBI taxonomy): Eukaryota > Metazoa > Echinodermata > Holothuroidea > Aspidochirotida > Stichopodidae > Apostichopus > Apostichopus californicus. The sequence goes on from JAIPMN010012378.1 coordinate 6,746, forward strand.
ACAGAAAAGTCAAAAGTATATATGTAAAATACAACTCTTTTTGGCCATAACAGCTGCTGATGATATGATTGTGAAACTTCAAGGTTGGTTTACAAAGCTACAGGTAATGAATATAGCCATATTCTGTAAAAGCTAAAGAGCTTAATATTATTTCTGATGAGCGTTGAGGAAGATTATTCTCTCCAGGGACAGGGTTGCTTCGGTTTTATTTTATTAATGGAGGAAATATTTTTTTAAAAATGGGTAAAAATTGTCATGTGACTGTTTGAATGGAATTATTCCTAGCTGTTATGCTCAGTTTCATAAATTGGTATCGGATTTGTCTTTAATATCGGTCCCATTCCTCTTACCAGTACTCTCTCATTCATTCTCAATCTGTCTTTATTTACAATTCCACTGAATTACCTCAGGTACAGAGATATTTTCATGTCACGCCATTTATTATAGAGAGTTACAAATAGTGATTTAAAGCATCCAATATGGGACAGTTGCATATAGATCCATGCCCAAATTAAGGGGGGGGGGAGGAGGGGGAGGGGGGACAGAAAACCATTAAATTGAGGTTACCAAATACTACCAAATTTCATAAATTCACTATAATTCACACCACAGAATGAGTGCACTCAGGACCAAATCATACTTGTCTTGCCCAAGAATTTAAAGGTGCGCTGATAGCAGAGTTCGCAGGTTTCTTCGCAGTTTTTTCCACTCGGAAGAAATAGGTTTCTTCCAGTTTCTTCCGGAAAAAATGGAAGAAACTCATTTTTTGGGGAAAAACTGTTGATAAAGTGTCATAACAACCTGCAATGATTTCTAACTACTGTATGTACAGGGTAATAAATGAACAAGAAGCACTATAGTGTCATCTAGGTGGTCTATATCTAGGTTTGGAGCACATGACCTGCTTTCAGCATATACTGTACACAATATACAGTAGTACTAGGCTACTAGCATCGGACAATTCAGGGAACAACTATGGTTAACAACTATGGTTAACAACTATGGTTAACTCCTGTTAACTACAAGTTGTAATTTAGGGAGTTGCAGAAATTAAACTGTTGCCTAAATCCAACAGATAATGTTCGGCTATTTTCTCGTTGTTCATTGTATTAAATCCTCAGTGCATGCCCAGGCCAATCCAGGTTAATCATTCATACAGTATGGCCAGTTATACAATTCTGGTTGATGGGGGGATTGAGAGATGATAAGTAGTCCTTCAATATTGTGATTTATAAGCAAACATCTTTTGGTGTAGAAAAACAACCCAAAATTATAATCAAAACAAAAATATCATATTTTGATGGTTTCAATGATATGCATTTCAGTCAGATGGTGGTAAACTATTTGTCTCTTTATCGTGTATATGGGTTGTGCTGCGTATATGCCAATTTTCAGTTTCTTCCAGTTTCTTCCGGTTTCTTCCAGTTTCTTCCGGAAAAAACTGGAAGAAACCCGGAAGAAACAGGTTTCTTCCAGTTTCTTCCACGTCCCCGGAAGAAATAGGTTTCTTCCGGAAGAAACCGAACCCTGGCTGATAGTTAGCCAATGTTTTAGTTAGCATAAATAACTATATAAACCATTGAAGTGTACGTCTGCAATGAACCGTTAAGTTGATTCATTCAAAACATTTATTTATCTATATATCAGAATTGAGTAATATTTTCTCACCAGGGTTTCTTGGTGAAATGGCTAACCCGTTGCACAGGAACACCATCACTATTAAAACACATCATCCGTTCCAAAACAAAAACATCGTATTCCAAAATGCCATCGTTATCGTCAGAGATCCATTCGAAGTTGTCATCGCGGAACGTAACCGAATCGTCAGCCAGAATGGCCATACCACTGTTGTTTCTGACACTCATTTTAAAGGACCAGGTAAGGCAGGTCTGCAATTTTATTGTGACATGAAAACTTTTTTCTATTAATCTAAACATCTTCACAGTAAATATAGTGAATATAGTATCCATCATTTAACTTCAGAGGTCTCTTTAGCATGAGGACAATTTGGAAAAACCTCTCTTCAAGTTTTAGTGGTGAAACAAAGCCAGAAATATAGCAATATTTTGTTCTGTCAGTGGAATGCAAAGTAATTATATGTTCTTCTTTGATTGACACTGATATCACAATTTACATATTTGCACTCATTAATTTGCTACAAAAGGAACTTGAAATTAATTCCTCTTTCTGACATGTAATTTTGTGCATGAAATTCCTATGAGAGAACAATTGAGTATCTGAAATGCCTCACCTCTGGGGGCTACACCTCCTGGGCCCTCTTCCCACCAAGGCTCCACCCACTTGGCAGCCCTCTACCCACCAACATCTAACAACCACCAATCTGAAATATCCTAGCCACTTGCTCAAAATTGCCAGTACATAAAAAAAAAACCTGTGGCTAAAATCAAATCTCCACTTGCATTTTATACTTGGAAAGACAAAACTATCGTCAATTTGAACTGGTGGGCAGAAAACTGGTTATGTGCCACATTGGAATGTATTCTAGATAAATGATAAGTCAAACTGCAACACTAACCTATGATGGGAATGGATTACAGTATTGAAAAAATTAAAAACATGGTAAAAATCTGCTCAAAGTTACTTTTGTAGGAATGATTTAAAGGTTGGAAATTTGTTATTCTAATGTTATTAAGACAATATGGATATATATTTTTGGCCTTGGACTTGGACTTAAGAATGCACCCGTACTTCAAGTCCGCAAGGGCGATTATTTCCCTTAGTGTGAACGCTCCCGTACTCGTAGTTCAAGTTCCGCATACAGTCATAACAATAATCTTCCTTTCAGGGATTCATCAATCCCTCTTGTGTTCTTAATAAATGTTATGTGAATGGTCGCTGACTAATGGTGACCGGAGATTTCCAGTTAAGTTATATAATATCCGCTCATCCAGTTACAATTGAACGTGCAGTACATACGTGTGTTTGTTTGTAGCAGACGACGCTATATGTGAACCGTTTCATTGTTCTTTGAATCGATTCGACAAATACTGCTGAAAAGCCACCATAAAGGTTGTGAGAAGAAAACAAAACTAAACGACAGTCCAGTTAAATCTAATAAACTTTAATTCATTGTATGCCGAACTCACAGATTTTTTAAGAGGCCAAAATCGGTAATTTCATGTTATTTCAAAATTAATGATTTTGGGTTTGGATAATTGCTACGGCAGTTAGTAAAAGGCTAAAATCATTATGTCTGGCCTAGCCTATAATGTCTTTCTAGGTTTTATACCTAACATTAAGTGTTGAATTAGCATCGAATTCATCATCAGCAGTAAAACAGTGATTAGCAAAATCGTTCGCTCATCCATTTGAAGGGTTGGTAGAAATTCTAATCTGGGTTAATGTGTTGTGGTAATGGTAGTGGTACAGAGTGGTTGAATACAGTTTACTGTTTATATGCGATGATTTAACGTTGCGGCGCAGTGGTGTATGGAGTAGTACGTACTAGTACAGCACATATGGCAATGGCAAAGCACAGGGAAAATGTAAACAGCTGATATGATCTTTTCATGCCTGGGCAGTATATTAATCTTGCAAGCGGACTTAATACGAACTCACTCGTTCTTAAATGTGAAGGCGTCTTGTTCTTAATTGATAATCCTCCTCGCCGACTAAATATCAATAATCGCCCTTGTGTTCTTAAATCTGAACAAGGCCTATGAGATGGTTACTATTCCTTATTAGCAAGTCATATACCAATTAATCAAGTGAAGCCACAAAATACATCTCTTAATCTTACATTCTTTATATTCAGACTTTGAAGCTATTTCCTATTGTGTGCACTTTAAGAATGGTTGTCTGTTTTCAGTAGGGGTGGTGGTCACAAAGTCATGTGAGCACAGCAGGCATGTGCCTTCCCAGTTTTGTGAAGAACCTCAAATGTGTCTCTTAATTTCTTACATAACAAGTGCTCCTTTTTGGTTATAAAAAGTGCTCTTTTTCCAATTTTGAAAGTGAAATGTGCCCTCTTGTTATTTAAAAGTGTCCCTGTGTTGAGAAATTAAAATTGGTATTAAGAGAGGGTCCTGTTATATATTTGGGCCTTTACACAGTAAACCAACACGAAAATCAACACATGCAGTTTTCAGTATTGAAATTGGTTTTTTCTTTGTTCTATTAGGATGAGTGTTAGTTATTTGAAGCAGA
>JAIPMN010012379.1:0-10985 GCA_020650975.1 Apostichopus californicus
TAATGTGCTATAAATGGGTGATAGTTATGTACACTGGTGTAATGTGCTATAAATGGGTGATAGTTATGTACACTGGTGTAATGTGCTATAAATGGGTGATAGTTATGTATACTGGTGTAATGTGCTATAAATGGGTGATAGCCACAATAAGTTCTTGTGAATTTTTGGTTGTCAAGTACTCAAAACCCATCGATTCGCTTTAGACGCTCAGTATTTTAATAGAAGTAAATATAGGTAGGTAGATATGTGTTAGGCAAAAAAAAAAAAAAAATGATGTACTGTAGCAGTTTGGAAATACGACCACTCAACACATATCTTCAATTTAGGACTAATAGCAATTTAGCTTGAAGTTCAAATAAGCAAGTAAATAGCATTAAACCCGGTCGGTATAAAATTTAAGAGTAAGTCAACAAGCGTGATCAATAAATAACGCAAGTGCAAATGTTTTGCTTGAATGGAGTGTTTGGGAACCAGCTCAAGGGCTATTGATGCCTGCTTGGTAAAATTAATCTCTTTACCTATGTATAAGTAGCCACTTGTGTTGGAAATAGAAAATTACACCAGCCTCTCTATAGTTACAACTTAATGGCAGGCTTCTTCTCCCCCAAATAGAGCTCAAGTAAATAGCTTGGTAATTGCCAACGATGGAAGGTTTTGTTAAAACCACCTGTCCGTTGCTAACAGATTAATCATTCAAACTGTAATTAATAGTGACATACTAGGCACTTCATCATCACATTGGATTTTATTTCTGGATTTCGTGAGCTGTAGAATGAATTTGCTCACAGTTACAGTATTTATATATGAAATAGAACTGTTTGTGTTTGCTATAGTCAAGTCAGCTTGTCTCAGATGTTATTGCATACTCTATTACGGCTAATTTCAGTATTGATGTATAAGCAAATTCTATCATCGAAGATATTAGGTAAGATATTAACATTGCTGATGGGATTCTTCCAAACTCTCCTACCCATGCCACAGGACTCTCTCCCCCTCTCCCCCTATCCTCTCTCCACTCTCCCCCCCCCCCAAGAAAAAAATTATTTCTATCATGTTTTTGTGCCTTAACTTACCTTGCCCCTGTACTGTACTGCATACAATAGTCATCATTTTGAGGAGACAGGTAAGTTTGTTGTTCTTAAATATCCAAAAGTTGAGTTTTTGTAATATTTTAAACAAATTCAATCATTTTTGTCTTGAAACCAAGTCTACATTCAAGGAAGGCCGGAGTTATTTGTTATGTCAATTAACTATAGGAATCTGATTCATCAACTTCATTAAAACCACTCTACATAATTATTAAGGGACTTTGTGATTGATTTTTGTCAATTTTCAATACTATTCCACGTGGTTATATTTCATAACAATGTAGTTCGTTAGCTTGACTAATTAAGTTTGGACTTCCGTAATGATGTAATGACGTAAAGAGTCCACAATTTTGCATGTAATTAACACAATGTTAAAGATGTCTTGGCAATGAAATGTTTAGGACTGAAAAGAGTTTAATAGTAGTTTTAGCTGCTAATTGCTGTGCTAAATTGGTGGTGGGGGGGGACCTAGAAGGGCACCTTCATTGTTTCATTCGTTGTCTCTCCTTATAGTGTGTGCGAAGCAGCTATTTTCAAGGTGCCTAAAAAGAGTTAAAGTGGAATATCATGTAGGCTTCAAGTTGAAGTATAAATTCAAAACATAAAATCCTGTCTTCAATATATACATATTGGACATTTTCACATAAGTATGTTGAGCTGCATGAGTTATCAAAATATGACATCATTAAGATAGAGATAATTGACATGAATATTCATAAACAAGCAATTAATGATTGTTTTCAGCTTTGGATGTATCTTTGTCAGCTGACTCTTTGTCAATGTCGCTGTTTATCGTTAACAAACATTACCATTCTATACAAACACCTGTTTAGTAAAAGAGGGCATAAATTATTGAAGCATGGTTTCTTTGTCAAATATTTTGAAATTTTCTTTACAAAATGAAATGAACATTAGTAAAGATGCTTTTGGCTAGTAGATGCCAGTGGATTTTTAACATTGGAAATATGGTGTGGAAAGAAAGAAAATGTAAGATACTAATTCAAATGTTGTACAGTAGTAAAACTGTACACCACTACAAAGATATCATAATAATTTGCACGTAGAATTATAATTGTAAAGCACAATTACATACAGCACTGTACATAGCAACCTTAAACCCAAGTCCTATTTAACTGGCAGACACTAAATTATGCCTTGGAGAAGAGTGAGGTAGAATTATAATTGTAAAAGCACAATTACATACAGCACTGTAGCAATCTTAAACCCAAGTCCTATTAAAATGCAGACACTAAATTATGCCTTGGAGAAGAGTGAGGGTGCAGATGTTGGGGGAGACAGATAAGTGTAGAGCAAAATAAACATGTGTTTACTTCGCTCCTCGCTTACCTGTTTCCTCACAACCTTAGCACTCTCGTTTTACCGTGCCTATAATGTCCTGGTAACCTTTTAACATTGTGAGCCCTCTATGACCGGCTCTCTGGTCATTGCCCTTCCTTCTCATTCTACCATATTTAGTGCCTGCATGCATTTTTTCGATCGGAATATTTCCCTCGGATTTCATCCTAACAAATAAATATAATTATATAACATTTCCTCTCTGACACATATTCTATCCTGCTGTAGTTGTGACCATTGACCTCTGCAACTAAATGTTTGAGGTCGCACAGGAATGTAATTCTGCAAATTAAAGACCCTGCTGAACTATGAGGCAATGTACAGAAGATACTGTAGGTATGTTTAAAGTCAATCATATGAAATATAATTGTTTCTACACCTGGACAGTACTGCATGCAGACAACAGAAAGTACCAATGCGTTTCACGATCTCCCTTTAATGCATGCTCTTCCCAATTTATGAGATATGAAATGTAACGTCAACATACTATCCCCTTTCATATCTCTCCATAAATTTACTTCTGCTGGTGGTCTGGCTGGATTTCGTACTAATGATCATGAAACTTTATGTGGAATTGATATGGTAAATTGTGGATCCATATAGCAGTATATATCATTAGAGGGAGGATATGAGGGCAGTATCATGCTGCATATCATTCATGATACAGCATAGAACTGTGTGTCCTACTGTAGCTGTACAGACTACTTGGTGTTCATTAAACTTGTAGTTTCCATCAAATCTTACAAAACGAGGATTTGTTTCACTCGACTCTTTTAGTTTAGTATTCTCCTTCAGTTACAAATGAATTCCAGTCAACCAAAAGCTATAAAAAATTAGAAACATTTATTTGAATATCAATATCCTTCTTTCACTTTTGGGTGAAAATGCTAGAGGGAATAATCTGAAAGAATGACATACATGACATATCACTGTAAAGCATCATAATGGATATTCTGTTGGCAGACTACATGAAGCTATCATAACCTTAGCACCTCGTTCTACCTTGCCTAGAATGAGCTGGTAATGTTATGTTTGACAGGTCTTCAAGTTAAATCATTATTGTCATTTGTGATGCCCCTCCCCCCCTCTATCATGAGTGATTCTTTTCATACTATGAACAAAGGTGATGGATCTGTACGATATTGGTTTGATCGTAGGGCTTACACCTCCAAGGTCACTCGTTTATCTTTAAGAAAGTGAAGACAAATTAGACTACAGTACATGACTAAATCAAGTGCTGCAATCGGGTAGTATGAAGTCTGTCCGTATGATGATAAGCAGGTAGTATGTAGTCTGTCCGTATGATTATAAGCATTAGATCGCAGCAGAGAAGACCACAGGCTGATCACCTCTGTAATAGAACATGTTAGAAACTCCCCATGGCTCCTATTCATTTCGCAGGTAAAATAAACTTTCCAATCATGGCATTTTCAATCAGTTCAGGGGGACCATGGTTGCATCACTTCACATAAAAAATTGAAAAGTTTTAAGTCCAGTAATTAATAGTGACTGGAAACAGTATCAGTATCTTGCATGTTTGGGTGTTCCAATCTTTGGGACTTCCAATGTCCTATAAAGTTTGCAGACAATGTAAGCCATTTTGAGTACCACTGAGAATTTTATGGGCATGGAGACAGAATCGATATTACTATAGGAATCATTATTGTTAGATTAATAACTTTACTACACATTCCTATAGTGAAAGCAATAAAAGTTAAACACCTGACTACAGCTTTTAAAGGTAACATGTAGGTAATCTATGATGTCAGTCTGGCGCATGTTCTTCAAACGCTTTACTATTCCTTTAACGTTTTTATGATTTCTCTTCAAAGTATGATGATATTTGCTAAATTTATTTGGGAATGTAGTAAAGTGCCAGATTGTTTGATCTACACGGAAAAACTAGCTGGCAGATGATTCAAAATACTGTTATATAATTTTAGCTTTATTGAATTATGTTAAGCCCAACAAATCCATATTGACACTTTAAAGTGACAATTGGATAGTTCTACACATCCCATTTATCACCACCTGTATCCCAGTCAGGGGTTCTAACTAGGTTAAAGCTGGAGTGACCTAAATTACATCTTCCCATCCACTAATGCACCCTGCATTGGAACGTCAAATTTCCAGGAAGATCGTTTCCATAGACAAACAAGTCACGAGATTCTCCAGAGCCGTTTGCACATTTAACAACGATAACTATGAATGCTGAAGGTATTCCAAAGTACTTTTGGCAGAGGTTATACGACCCAGAAATGAAAGTATAGTACCAGGCGGCAATACAAGAAGATTGTTGGGCAGTTAGAGGACAATCAATATAGATCTCAGTGAATCAGGCAAAAAAGTACTTTTGAGGGTGATGAAACATTTTCTTGAAGTTTGAGCATGATCCAATTACCATTTAAGTTGACTTTCGTGGCATATTTGTAGAGAATGATGGCTATGAAGGCAGAGCTGTCTATGTGCAGGGCCGCAGGCCCAGAGCTGTCTATGTGCAGGGCCCCAGAGCTGTCTATGTGCATGGCCCCAGAGCTGTCTATGTGCAGGGCCCCAGAGCTGTCTATGTGCAGGGCCCCAGAGCTGTCTATGTGCAGGGCCCCAGAGCTGTCTATGTGCAGGCCCCAGAGCTGTCTATGTGCAGGGCCCCAGAGCTGTCTATGTGCAGGGCCCCAGAGCTGTCTATGTGCAGGGCCCCAGAGCTGTCTATGTGCAGGGCCCCAGAGCTGTCTATGTGCAGGCCCCGGAGCTGTCTATGTGCATGGCCCCGGAGCTGTCTATGTGCAGGGCCCCAGAGCTGTTATGTGCAGGGCCCCATAGCTGTCTATGTGCAGAGCCCCGAGAAATACAAGACCAATATCGTAACCTTTGTACCCAATCCATAAGGGACATTAACGAAGGTCAAAGAAGTATCCATTGCTTTGTTTGTTCTCAAGTGTCTTTGCTGTTTTCCATGCAAGACTACTCCCATACATGTCTATAGTTGATGATATTGAGTATCATGAAACTACTAGTAAAAGTTTACGATTGCAGACAATATAAATTTGGTAGAGTATATTTCAATACTACCATTAAATGGGTATCTTACAACGATGGTCTCTGTCCACATCATAATAAGATCCGCTCTGCCCAGCTTAGGTTTCTCTTACGGATCAGTTGACATGTCTTGGTTTCTTATTCCCCCTGTACCCAGATGTGATGACCACAGTGCAACTTTCATATTGTTATGGTTACATTTCCCTCTCTCTGCTTAAAGGTTATAAACCCTTCACCCTGTGAAACAATGTAAGGGTCTCTGTTAGTGTTTGCTAGTTGTTGCCCTTTGTGTCTAGGAAGATCTTAGAAGGTATGGCATATAACAGCATAGCAAAGTTTAAAAGAGAAATGAGTAAAGATAATGAAGTGGGAAGTTTTCATGCCAATTAGAGAGAATTGAGAAAAAAAGAAAAGAAAAGGTACAATGCAACTGCTTCTTGTTTTCCGTAAAAGACGAATGCCAATGTTGGCAATCATTTTAATAGTAGTAGGTTGTATGCCTTATAGATATGCTTCAGATTGTAACATTAAATGTTACCATCCGGTAAGGATGTCAAAGTACAAACTCGTTGAAAGTTACTGAAACTTATCCAAAGTACTTTATTGGATGTTATGACCTTCTAAATTTTCCCACCCATAGTTGACGAGGTTTATAGTTGGCCGTTATAAATTGAGCAAAAGTATTGAAAGTGTCAGAAAGTCTTGTATCTAATGTCTGTTAACTACAGCAGCACATTGCAGTTGCATCTTGCATTGGGTTTAATGGGATATAACTTTGTGTATTGACTCCACTCCTCTCTTACCTTGGATATCCCACTGTACAAATAAGGTCTTGATCATATCAGAGATACAAGGGATATGAAGATGGAGGGGGCAGGGTGGGAACTAAAGCTAACCCCTGACAGCATCCATAGTCAACAACGGGTGGTAGAATGGTGTCCAAGGGAAGAGCACTGTGAGTAGTTCAAAGGTTACGATGATGTCAGGGGAGGGCAATTATGTAATCAGAGGTCTCTGGTCAGTCTGGTGGTATGATCCCTCCAGCATTCACACTACAACCTTCATTGCCCAGCTTGCAGGATCAGAATCACAATTGCAGGGTCTGATCCTGCTTAAATGTGATCCTTCACACTGCAGATCCTGCTGGTGTTATTAACTGTGCACACAACTTTCGAGATTGGTGTGGGCTTCAAACATGTGATAACACCATTGATAATAAATTAGTCCGTAACTGCTTTATATGGTAGAGAAAAGTTTGTGTCCTGGAAATTTATGAAGGTATTGCATTTAAATGCTTGAAATTGATGCGTAACAATAACCTCTTTGGTTGTAATCAAGATATCTGGCGTTTTGGTGTGGTTAAAGTTCAGTGTGTGCTGCTGTAGTTAACTGTATTTTATGAACCTGTTTCTACAGATGCACTGAGCTCTGATACGTCAGTCCAGATGTTCTGTTTGGAGGAACTGAATTCAGACACAACCATGAGCATGAACCCTAGATAACAACCATGAGCATGAACACTAGATTGTATAGGTTAAGAATAGCTTACAGTTAAGTAGCCAAACTATTGTAATAACAGGCTTGGGAGCATTATCCATGACTCATGGCAGACGATAACTGTAAGATTAGCCTAAAGAAAATAAATTGAGAGAAACATTTATTTGAACGGAAACATGAAGCATTCTCCCATGTCCATAATTGCCAATCTGATTGTGGATAGTGGTGGTTAATGGATATGATGTTGGGTAGTTGTAGATGGTTTAGTAGGTGATAATATCATTAATTGCTTCCTTTCATATCTTCTTCTCCTTACAGTCCAACTCGCCCCCCAGCAGCCCTAGAGGAAACAGTCGTAACAGTCAAGTGAATGGATCGACCAGACCTAATTCACAGGAACAATTGAGTGATGTAAGTACTTCCTCGGCTGCTTTTGTTAATGATGCAATTATGATTATTAAGCATTTGTTAATTTTGTGCTTAATTCATACGCTGGATAGCTTTTGTATGTGTCTGAGTGTGTATGCATATATACAGTATATGTGACAATTGGTTTGTATATAACAATAACACAAGAAATACACATACTTTGAGAACATTTCTAAACTAGTTACTTGAATGAATCTGTTTGGATCTGGTTGTGAAATAACACCGCATACTGCTTTAAGCTGAAAATGACTTTTCACTTATTAGTCCTCGGCAATCTAAGTTATTCTTTTAAAATTTATTTGATCTGACATAAATGCTGGATTTGGATGTTGGATTTGAATGAGATCCCATGTAACTGTCATACTTAGTTCAAGTTGCCCCAGAACCATGCAGTTTACTATGTTGCCGTGGTAATATCAAGATTCACCTAGTTTCTTCCACCGCGAGCGGAAATGACATGCAGAACAAACCGACATCAGCACTAAAAACATAAGCAACTGATGATGATACAAAGATTATTTTCTTAAAACTGTAAAATTATTATATTCAATTTCTACAGTAAGGAGAGGTTGCTTTATACATGCGAGGGATAACAAGTTGCTTGGATTATGTAAAGGGATGATTGTAAGGGGTGAGATTGTGAAGATTAGATCGGTAGCCGGTGTAGATTGGTGTACCTTACCAAGGCCCTTCTTATCTATCAGTGCCTCCAAGACAACCTTCGGGGATGTTTGTGACAAGACCATTAGAGACAAATTATTGTTGCTCACTGTCCATCAGACTGCCAATAAAATCTTCAATCAGGGAAATTGTATTTAATTACCTTTGATGGTGCTCGGGGATTTTTAAACTCTCACCATTTTTTGTCGTGTTCAGTGATGGATCTTTATTTACAGTAACGAATGAGTCATTAATAGTCCGGAACAGTTGAGTGGGAAACTGAAGGGGCCACAATCCATGCTATGCGATAGGGCTTTAAACACCTGATTATATTTATGTATAGATAGAGTGAAGACTGCACACAGGTATATATATAGCTGTTTAATGGTTGACCTTTTACTTGGTTAATTAAATGCTGTTCACCATACCCAGATAAATGTTGATCGCCTGATGAAACATGATATTAAAAAGTTATTCATATAAATGTCTGTATGAATGCAGGCATACGTTATTGTGTGTGGGCTCTATCAAAGAAAGTAGCTTTAGAAAAGTTCTCAACTGCTCAGCTCCAGCCTTTGCAAGATGGCATTGTTGTACACATAGTGGTAGGAAACAATAATAATAATAATAATAAATAAACAATATGCATATTTCATGACAGCGGTGAATGGAACCTGGTGAGCTGATAGATGTAACACTGTATGTATACATTGGATCCATACTTCAGATACAAGTTGTAATATCATGTTGTTATGCTGTGACATCTGTGGCCAGCTGCCCTAGTCCTGTCATGTTCTGCATCATTAGTGTCAGTTCTTGGGGCAGACCAGATCAGCTGGTCACATCTCTATTTTACATTGTTGTAGAGTACTAATACTTGACCTACCTGTCTCCGCTAACCTGATGCATGATAATTATCTGCTACCATGTCAATAGAAACATTTAGAAGATGAAGGCACTATGTGTGATTGTACAGTACTAGTATGACAACTGTAATGTTCTAAGGCATCACATAGATAGTGGTACAGGGTGAATTGTTCTGCACTAGTGACAGATAGGTTTGTTGCTCATGAATATGCAGAGAATGAGTATTTAGAAATTAAGCCAAAATTTCACTTTGAGCTTTCTGGAAAGTCACACTCGCTTTGGTATTCTGTTGTTGAATGAACTGGCAACTTAACAGTTTTGGAGTTTTGGACTTGATCTATGACTGTTCTCTGCTTCAAAACTGTTTGTTTTTTATGACAGATTGTATATTATTGGACAAACATTAAGGGTAGAACCTTTTAAATGTGATTGTTGACAACCTGGAAATAAGATACAACTGACTTTCTTTCTGCCCCCCACCACCACATACTGTATCATCAGATAGATCTGTTACCTGAGTTAATCAATGGTTTGAAATCATTGTATCCAGTATTGGGAAAAGAAAACTGTTTTGTTTGTGCCTTTTATCTGTTGATTGGACGCTTTCTCTGATTATTTCTACCAAAACTTTGAAGTACCTTACACAGTACCCACAACATCAGAGAGAATAAGTAGAGTAAAGTAGGAAAGATACCCAATTGGTTGCTATTTCCTGTGAGCTGAAGATAGCGGTTTTTCAACAAACATTACATTTGATAACTTCACGCTTGCTGATCTTTCTGAGAATGATTTAAACATGATTATATGTTTCTCCTCTCTTTGATTACAGGCGAGTTCCCACTCCAGGACAGGAAGTGGCTACATGGTAAGTGAGACATTGCTAATAAGCCAATATTTGGTTAATACCACTGAGCTGTAAGGTACAGGTTCATAGCTGTAGTGCATTTGATGTACATGTAAACCTGAGCTAGCTGTAAGGTACAGGTTCATAGCTGTAGTGCGTTTGATGTATGTAAACATAAATCTGAAGAAGAGAAAAGACATCTTTGGCTAGGATGGGATTCAGACCGGTGACCTCCTTAAGGTTACAAGCTCCCATTGTCTACCTACTGAACTATCCAGCGGTTTAGTTAAGGGGTTATCCCTACATAGCCATTCCCCTCCCGGCATGAGGGGGTGGGGAGGGGTGTGGGGTGGGGGTTGCCAGAAAACATATTCAGAGGGTGTTGGTTGATATTGTATACTTCAGTAACTGCATATTGGTCTTAGTTTCTTGTAAAACAATTGTCAGTTTGTTCACGTTCATTGTGCAGTTTTTCTTCTTCCCTGGCATGAAGATAATCATGATATTTTGTGGCCTTATTTAATTCTGCTGCTGGAGATACTATTCCAAGTAGTGTTTGCCCAATTCCACACTTTATCAGCTCTACAGAACAATTGGAGATTGGTTTTGTTGCAATTAATTTTTCTTGTGAATCAATCCGTCACCCTTGAGATAATTGAAAGTCAAAAGTATGGCATTTGTTCATACTTTGTTTCATGTTCAAAGTCAAGGACTTTCATCTTGTTCATGTCAGGAGCCTTTGCATAAATACATTGCTGATAGTCTAAGATATCTAAGTGGGTGTCCTCCCCATCAATTGCCCGTCAAGTGGGTCGCATAAGTGCCACATTGTGTAACACTTTTCCTTACCAAGCAAATAGAATTTGAGGTTTCACTTTTGAGTCTTGAGAGGTGTGGGAAAATTCACCTCTCAAAGCAGAGCTGAAGTGGATGAATTGACATTCATTACGAACGGTTTCATTCCGCAGATTGTCGATGAGGACAAATTTACACAACTTTTCTTTTAGCTGACAAATCAAGACAAAAGCCACAATAATGAGGTGCTTTAATAGTTAAGTTGAATGTGTACACTTTCCATATTGTGTGTAGGTTATAATGTCTAACTTGATGTGAAAAGCAATCAGTTGAATTGATTGCTATAAAGGTCAAGTTTCGTTTCAAATAATGAAGAATAAAAAGGGTAAAAATGTCCAATTATCATATATATA
>JAIPMN010012386.1:0-12994 GCA_020650975.1 Apostichopus californicus
ATCGTGACAGTTTATTAGCCATACATCCCAGGAACGAACTTCGATGGCATAAGGTAAAAGAGCCGTGAGGTTACAATTAAATCCGTGGCTTCAATTCACGAAATTTTGGTGCACCCTACTACAAAATGCACACAACTTTGAACTGATGTTACCTAGCCTAGTAGTAGTAACTTTAAGCCTAGTCTACATGACTTCAACGGGTGTACGTTATACCGGCTATCCTCATTGCATGAACGAACGGACGTTGACAGAATGTTGCCTTTGCAGGATACTAAGCACATTTAATAGCATATTGTAGCACTCACCTTTAAATGCGCCGATGTATTTTGTTAACCCCAATTTCGTAAGTGTTTTTTAAACAAATGGTCCTCGTTTTTGTCCATCTTAGAGTATTAGTCTAGAGCGGTGGTTGCGCTTCGCAAAGAATGTTAAAGACAAACGTCTGAATTCCACAGGCAATGCGCAAACTCAGCTGTAACTATGGATACCTTGTTACTTGTTAGCTGATATGATCCGAAACTGGTTAAATTAACTATGATCAGAGTGACCGTAACGAGAATATCTAATCAAGCCGACCCTTTTCTAGTTAAAACTATTTTGACTAGACTTTCTGGTCGGAAAAGTGACTAGGTCGTTTTAAGAGTGTAGCGTGCTCGATCGTAAAAGAAATTACACATATTCTTAGAGGAAGACATTAATTGTGTACATAGAAAAGCTCAACCTCCAGGCTATGCTGTGCATATGCAACTGATAGTCAATTTAGTCGTCTGGATGGGACCAGCTAACAAGTAAACAAACATCATTTTCCATTGCATTGCCTTTGATCAGACGGAAGGTAACGTTACATTTTCAATTATTTATGCTTTATGTCGTATACTGCAATACAATCACTATATTTTTGCTCAAAGGAAAAAACTCAAGTTTTCGAAATGAAACATGTTGTTCTCATTTTACACATCCAACCGTACCTGTTCTACACGAAACAGAAGCATCTTCACCATGTCCACAGTTTTCCGCTACCCAATCATTGATATCGCATTCTTGAATATGTTGTTCTGATCCAGAGCAAGCAACATTATCCAACCAAATTCGGTCTGAGCCTTGACCAAATTTTGCTCTTTTCCATCCAACTCCGATGCCTCCATAACCAAGTTGACGACATATAACTGAAGCATCGTCGTCATCCCATCCGTCATCACATATTGTTCCCCACTGACGATCGTGGTACACTTCTACCCGACCTTCATGGAGAGAAACACCACCAACCAGACGCACTATAATAAATTAAAAGAATTAACAGACCATCGTGGTAAACCATCAATCAGCCTTCTAGAAGAGTAGGTTTAAAGAGAGGCGTACTGTAGTTATTTAAATCAAATCGATTAAGAAATGTATGTTCTTTGCAATTATATAATACTTACAACTTGTTTTGTGGCATTTACAATTTTCCATGTGCCTAGTTCTACAGAATGAAGACGTCGTCTTGCGGTGTTCAGACACAATATCCAATCGTATTTTCACACAAAACACATATTAGCGGGTTTTAGGTGCATTAAGGTTAGTAGACCTTTATTAATTGATTAATTGATCTAATTAATAACATCGATGATGTAAATGACATCAATCTTAGCGCTAGTATCAAGGTTGTTAAGATAACGGCGGTATAAACTATATGGTTATTATAAATTATAAGATAAGGTAGTTTATTGCAAACATTTCATTTCTTTCTGATAGTATCAAAATAATGTTCATCTGTTACTAATATTTTACTTCTGTAATCTGACCTGTCCAACAAGAAACAGAAGCATCGTCACCATGTCCACAACTGTGCACTCCCCAATCATTGCTCATGCATTCATCAATATGCTGTTCTGATCCAGAGCAAGCAACATCATTCAACCAAATTTGGTCTGATCCTTCACCAAATTTTGCATTTTGCCATCCAACTCCGACGCCTAAATAACCAAGTTGACGACATATAACTGATGCATCATTGTCATCCCATCCGTTATGGCATATTGTTCCCCACTGACCATCGTGGTAGACTTCTACCCGACCTTCTTGCAGAGAAACACCACCAACCAGCCGTACTGCAGCAAATGAAAATGAAATGCTAAAGTGACCAAAATTCTTACTATTAATTTTCTTCGAAAGTGGTTGTAGATTTTTCCTGCAACATTATGCGTGCTAGATCTTAAAAGAATGTACCAATATTCTTAGAGGAAAACATAACTTTTGTACATAGAAAGCTATACTTCTAAGCAAGCGATGCTGTGAATATGCAAGTGATATTCAAGTTAGTCGTTTAGATGGGACCTGCTAACAAGTAAACAAATATCTTTTCCGATTTCATTGCCTTTATCCAGACGGAACGTAACTTTAGCGTTTAAATCATATATTCCCTTATGTAACATACTGCAACCAAATTACCATTTTTCTGCTCAAACAAAATAACGCAATTTTCTACATCAAATTTGTTGTTCTGATTTTACTCATCAAAGGGTACCTGTTCTACAAGAAACAGAAGCATCTTCAGTATGTACGCAACTGTGCGCTCCCCAATTATTGCTCCCGCATTCTTCAATATGTTGTTCTGATCCAAAGCAAGTAACATTATCCAACCAAATTCGGTCTGAGCCTTGACCAAATTTTGCACTTTGCCATCCAACTCCGATGCTTCCATAACCAAGTTGACGACATATAACTGATGCATCGTTATCATCCCATCCGTCATCACATATTGTTCCCCACTCTCCATCGTGGTACACTTCTACCCGACCTTCCTGCAGAGAAACACCCCCAACCAGGCGCACTGCAATAAATTGAAAAGATAAAGGGACCATTGGGTTAAACTTTTATTCGACGTTCTGGACTAAGCCTACAAAATAGGCTTACTGTAGTCATTCAAATCACACCTTTTAAGGAATTATGTTCTTTGAAAATATATAATACTTACGACTTGTTTGTGGCGTTTCCAAATGTCCATGTTCCTAGTTTACAGAATGAAGATGTTCATCTTGCGATGTTCAGACACAAATTTGAATCGTATTTCAAGAAAACGTGTGATCATGGGCAGAAAGATGTTTGAAGGTTATTAGACCTGTATTTATTTATGACTAGATTTAGTTAATCACAGCCTTACCTTATCGTATGAAATAATTCGTATCTGTTGCTAATGTTTACTTCTGTAATCTTACCTGTCCCGCATGAAACAGAAGCATCGTCACCATGTCCACAACTGTGCACTCCCCAATCAGTGCTCCCGCATTCTTGAATATATTGTTCTGATCCAGAGCAAGCAACATGATCCAACCAAATTGGGTCTGATCCTTGACCAAATTTTGCTCTTTGCCATCCAACTCCGATGCCTTCATAACCAAGTTGACGACATATAACTGATGCATCGTTATCATCCCATCCGTCATCACATATTGTTCCCCACTGACGATCGTGGTACACTTCTACCCGACCTTCATGGAGAGAAACACCATCAACCAGACGCACTATAATAAATTAAAGGATTAACGTACCATTGTGGTAAACCTTCAATCAGCCTTCTAGAAGAGTAGGGTTAAAGAGAGGCGTGCTGTAGTTATTTAAATCAAATCGTTTAAGAAATATAGGTTCTTTGAAAGTATATAATACTTACGACTTGTCTTGTGGCATTTACAATTTTCCATGTGACTAGTTTACAGAATAAGACGTCGTCTTGCGGTGTTTAGACACAAAATCTCCAATCGTATTTCACACAAAACACTTATTAATGGGTATTAGTTTTATTAAGGTTAGTAGACCTTTATTTATTGATGAATTGATTTAACTAATAACATCGATAATGTAAATGACATCAATTTTAGCGCTACTATCATGATTGTTTAGATAACGTCGGTATAAACTATAAAGTTATAATAAATTGTAAGATAAGGTAGTTTATTGCAAACATTTCATATTTTCTGACAATAATGTTCATCTGTTGCTTATATTTTAAATCTGTAATCTTACCTGTCCCACAAGAAACAAAAGCTTCTTCACCAAGTCCACAATTGTGCATTCCCCAATCATTGCTCCCGCATTCTTCAATATGATGTTCTGATCCAGAGCAAGCAACATCATCCAACCAAATAATGTCTGACCCTGGACCAAATTTTGTACTTCGCCATCCAAATCCGATGCCTCCATAACCAAGTTGACGACATATAACTGATGCATCGTTGTCATCCCAACCGTCATCACATATTGTTCCCCACTCTCCATCGTGGTACACTTCTACCCGACCTTCTTGCAAAGAAACTCCACCAACCAGACGCACTATAATATATTAAAGGAAATGTTTAAGTGACCAAATTCTCACAATTAATATTTTCTACGAAGGTGGTTGTAGATTTTTCATGCAAAGTTTGCGTGCTTGATCTTAAACGAATTTACTAATATTCTTAGAGGAAGTCATTACTTTTGTACATAGAAAACTAAAGTTCCAAGCAAGCAATGCTGTGAATAAACAAGTGATAGTCACTTAATTCTTTTGGATGGGACCTGCTAACAAGTAAACAAATATCATTTCCGATTTATTACGTTTATTCAGACGGAACGTAACTTTAACGTTTAAATCATATATACTTTATGTAACATACTGCAACCAAATGACCATTTTTCTGCTGAAACAAAATAACTCAATTTTTCTAGAATGAATTTGTTATTTTGATTTTACTCATCAAAGAGTACCTGTTATACAAGAAACAGAAGCATCTTCACTATGTTCACATGTGTGCGCTCCCCAATCATTGCTCTCGCATTCTTGAATACGTTGTTCTGATCCAAAGCAAGTAACATTATCCAACCAAATTAGATCTGAGCCTTGACCAAAGTTTGCACTTTGCCATGCAATTCCGATGCCTCCATAACCAAGTTGACGACATATAACTGATGCATCGTTATCATCCCATCCGTTATCACATATTGTTCCCCACTCTCCATCGTGGTACACTTCTACCCGACCTTCCTGCAGAGTAACACCCCCAATCAGGCGCACTGCAATAAATTGAAAAGATTAAGGGACCATCGTGTTAAACTTTTATTCGACGTTCTGGACTAAGCCTACAAAATAGGCGTACTGTAGTCATTCAAATCACACCGTTTAAGAAATTTATGTTCTTTGAAATTATATAAAACTTACGACTTGTTTTGTGGCGTTTCCAAATTTCCATGTACCTAGTTTACAGAATGAAGATGTTCATCTTGCAATGTTCAGACACAAATTTGAATCGTATTTCAAGAAAGCGTATGATCATGGGTAGAAAGATGTTTGAAGGTTAGTAGACATGACATTGTATTTATTTATGACTTGATTTAGTTAATCACAGCCTTTCCTAATCGTATACAAATCATTTTTATCCGTTGCTCATATTTTACTTCTGTAATCTAACCTGTCCCGCATGAAACAGAAGCATCGTCACCATGTCCACAATTTTGCGCTCCCCAATCATTGCTCCTGCATTCTTCAATATTCTGTTCTGATCCAGAGCAAGCAACATGATCCAACCAAATTGGGTCTGATCCTTTACCAAATTTTGCATTTTGCCATCCAACTCCGATGCCTTCATAACCAAGTTGACGACATATAACCGATGCATCGTTGTCATCCCATTCGTCATCACATATTGTTCCCCACTGACCATCGTAGTAGACTTCTACTCGACCTTCTTGCAGAGAAACACCACCAACCAGCCGCACTGCAATGAATGAATGGAAATGATTTAGGGACCGACATTCTCAACATTTCTATTTCTTTGAAGTTGGCTGTAAACTATTTGGGGAACATTTCGCGGGCAAGAATTTAAAGAATTTTACTAATATTCTTACAGGAAGACATTACATTGTACATAGAAAGCTAAGCGTGTAAGCGATGCTTTAAACATGCAAGTGATAGTCAATTAAGTTTTCTGGATAGGATCTGCTAAGAAGTAACCAAATAACATTTGCCATTCCATTGCCTTTAATCAGACGGGAGGTTAATGTTCTAATCATATACACGTTATGTACTTTACTGCAATACGATCACCATGTTTTTGCTCATATAATATAACTCAAGTTTTCTACATGAAATTGGATGTTCTAAATTTACTCATCCAAACGTACCTCTTCTACAAGAAACAGAAGCATCTTCATAATGTCCACAATTGTGCTCTCCCCAATCATTGCTCCCGCATTCTTCAATATGCTGTTCTGATCCAGAGCAAGCAACATCATCCAACCAAATTGGGTCTGATCCTTGACCAAAGTTTGCACTTTGCCATCCAACTCCGACGCCTCCATAACCAAGTTGACGACATATAACCGATGCATCGTTATCATCCCATCCGTCATCACATATTGTTCCCCACTTACCATCGTGGTACACCTCTACCCGACCATCGTGCAGAGAAACACCTCCAACCAGACGAACTGCAAGAAATGAAAAGAATAAATATCATCATGGTAAACTTCAACTTGACTTTCTCGTTGACTAGTCCTGCCAACCAAGCGTACTTGCAATTATATAATTGTTACGACTTGAATTTTAGGCGTTTCCAAAGTTCCATGTGCCTAGTTTACAGAATGAAGATGTACATTTTGCGGTATTCAGACACAATCTCCAATAATAATTCCGCAAATTGCATATCCATGGGTACTAGGAGTATAAAGGCTAGTAGGTCTGTATTTAATGTATGACTTGAATATAGTTATTCACATGGGAAATGTTAATGACAGCAATTGTAGCGCTATTATCATGATCATTAGATAACGGCGGCGTAAACTATAAAGGTATTATACATGGTAAGATAAGGTAGTTTACTAAAAATATTTCATCATTCCTTACAGATTCAACATAATTGTTATCTGTTGCTAATAGTTTACTTCTAAATATCTTACCTGTCCCACAAGAAACAGAAGCATTTATACTATGTCCACAATCGTGCTCTCCCCAATCATTGCTCCTGCATTCTTCGATATACCGTTCTGATCCAGAGCAGGCAACGTCATCCAACCAAATTTGGTCTGATCCTTTACCAAATTTTGCTCTTTGCCATCCAAATCCGATGCCACCATAACCAAGTTGACGACATAAAACCGATGCATCGTTATCATCCCATCCGTCATCACATATTGTCCCCCACCTACCATCGTGGTAAACCTCTACCCGACCTTCTTGGGGAGAAACACCACCAACCAGACGCACTACAATAAATGAAAAGAATAAATATCATCGTAGTAAACTTCTGTTCGACTTTCTCGTTGACTAGTCCTGCCAAGCAGGCGTACTTGCAATTATATAAGTGTTACGACTTGAATTTTTGGCGTTTCCAAAGTTCCATGTGCCTATTTTACAGAATGAAGATGTTCATTTTGCGGTATTCA
The DNA here is from genome assembly GCA_020650975.1 of Apostichopus californicus. Classification (NCBI taxonomy): domain Eukaryota; kingdom Metazoa; phylum Echinodermata; class Holothuroidea; order Aspidochirotida; family Stichopodidae; genus Apostichopus; species Apostichopus californicus. The sequence continues at coordinate 7,396 of JAIPMN010012386.1, forward strand.
GACACAATCTCTAATCATATTTCAGCAAATTGCATATCCATGGGTACTAGGAGTATGAAGGCTAGTAGGCCTGTATTTAATGTATGACTTGAATATAGTTAATCACATCGGAAATGTTAATGACAACAATTGTAGCGCTAATATCATGATTGTTTAGATAACGGCGGTATAACTATATAAAAGTATTATACATGCTAAGAAAATTTAGTTTACTGAACACCTTTCGTCATTCCTTACAGAATCAACATAATGTTCATCTGTTGCTAATATTTTACTTCTGAAATCTTACCTGTCCCACAAGAAACAGAAGCATCTTTACTATGTCCACAATCGTGCGCTCCCCAATCATTGCTCCTGCATTCTTCGATATACTGTTCTGATCCAGAGCAAGCGACATCATCCAACCAAATTTGGTCTGATCCTTGACCAAATTTTGCTCTTGGCCATCCAATGCCAATGCCTTCATAACCAAGTTGACGACATACCACGGATGCGTCGTTGTTATCCCATCCGTCATCACATATTGTCCCCCACCGACCGTCGTGATAAATTTCTGCTCGACCTTCTGTTGGAATATTTCCATCAACCAGGCGTACTGTAGTTATTCAAAAGAGAAAAAGTATCATGTTCGCAGCAAGTTAATTATATCCTCGAAAGGTGTATGCTTACTTTACAACTCTAAACATGTTTGTGTTTCTCCTTCACCAATCCTACCCACCAGGTGAATTCTTGAAAGAATATGAATGCTTTCATATATTGTGAAGCTGTTTGTTTAAATAGTATTACTACTGTAAATAATTGGGTAAACGGACTATTATATTACACGCCGTTACGTATAGAAACTGTCCAAGCTACTTATCAACACATTTTAATAACAGGACTGTTCCACAAATCGTTCGTTGCCCTTACACATATAAGTATGTCTACGTTAAAGGTCTTGTAGATGCAATTTACATCTGTGACAAGGAAAAGAAGTACACATAATTCAATACCTCTGGCATATCCTCGAAAGATATATTGCCCTATCAAATTGGACATGCGCCATACAATGTAATGATGTTTACAGCAGTCCATATGATCCCATAACCAAGTTAAAGGCAAACTTCGGATGTAACTGTGTCATTTCCACTCGTTATAAAACATTGTAACCCCATCGTGATACACTTCACTACGCATACATGTTAGACTTCTTAAGTTACAAAGCGAAATACACGGTACCGTAACATGAATTTTACTAATCATGAATTGGCGCCCCTAACAAACTATTGCAGATATCCTAGTGGTATAGGGTATCCAAGGAACAAGTTTGGAAGTTCGGTGAAATTAAAGAATTTTTGAGCATACGTTCATAATACGTTGTATTTACTAAGTACGTTCAGTGTGACACCTCTTCCCAGATGATGTCACCAACGAAGGGCTACCAGGCTGGGGAGGTATTATGAAGTTTTGTTCTATTCACTTTCATGTTATATCTAACATGCAAAAGAGGGATTCAAAGTGTTGTACTTTTTTGGACGCAGGGTATCTTTGAGTTGTTTGGATACGAGGAAATCATCATTTTGAAGTATTTTGTAATATCCCACTGAATTTAACATACGTCACCAAAGCAAAGCTTGATAAGATTTGAATGACAACGGTTTCATTTAATGGTGATTTAGAACCTAGACTCTGTTCAATACGTTATAGGAAAGAAAGAGTATATTTTGTATTAATTACGAAAACTAACTTAATTTTATGAGCGTTTAAACGTGCTAACAACCGATTATATAAATGTAAGTACAGGCTAACCGGTGATACAACGTAATCCAGCATCCTCGTTATGTCCACAGTTTTGTTGTCCCCATCCAGCGTTACCACAGTGATCAATGCTGCCCTCTCCTCCGGAACAAGCAATGTTTTCCAGCCATATTGGGCCTGTCCCTTCACCATAGCTAGCGTTACCTGTTGCTATCCCAGTATCACTATAACCAAGTTGACGACAAGCCACCGACGCGTCATTGTTATCCCAATATTTACCACAAACAGTGCCCCATTGACCGTTGTGGTAAATCTCGACACGTCCTTCCAAGTGAGAGGTGCCATTAACAAGTCGAACTGTTAGAAGATTTGGATTGGTAAAGACAAAATAAAACATGATCGATATCAGGGCCTATTCTAAATACGCGCAAGTGTTTGGTTTCGAGGAACATAATGCAAGTGGATCATGTTGTTATTAAGTTAAATATGATGAGAAGATGAAAGCCGTACTGATTGTCATTTTCGAATGAATTAACTTCATCCTCTATGGGTATTCTTCGGAGTACAGGTTAGTCACAGTTCAGTTTTGTGTGGAGTGACTATATATGAAGTTAAATGTGATTGAGAGCGTCATGTTGTATTTAAAACATCCATGAAAGCACCCATAACTAAACGATTTGCATGGTACGCAATATAGGTGACTGAAATATTATATAATCCGCAGACTTTATGAATTACGTTTGATTTCGAACAATTTTAAAATTGTTAAAATAGTTTAAATACATCTTCCTCAACAAGTTTAGCCATTTAAATCGCTTTGTTTTCCTTTACTAATGATAGTTCTATTATTCTTATCAGTATCGTTAGACGGCATCAGCAAACATGCAAATTTATCATTAATTACGCTTACTATGATTTGAGATATGTAACTGCAGACTTGAGAGTGTGTATCTTCCCCATTCGTCTGTGATCCTAAAGTAGTCATAGTGCAGCTTATATGTAATATTTAAACCGGTGACAATGTCCACACGAAGTTGGTAGTTTCTTTGGTTTGTTAAATACGCTATTTTTTCAAGTCCGAGCCAAAATTCACCACCAGAGAAACCGAAACCATTTTTGTAGTCATACCAGGTTCGATTAAAACCAACAGATCCGTCCAAGCGCCTTTCTAAGACCTGGAACCGTCAGAAAGAAACGTTTTATTAAATGCATATATTGTTTTTCTGCGATGTCAATTTCATCGAAATCACGTTATGAAAACATCGTTGCTTCCAATGTGAAATTGTTTATCTGGTTTGTTAAACCAAATATTAAATAGGCCGAAAAACTATCTAATGATATTGTTGTATACTTCTTTTTTCGTAACGGTTGTTTATTTCTTTACTTATAAGTTTATATTTACATATGTCTAATATAATCTTATACTCACCGTCCAAACCACATTTTCTAAATCAGTTTCGCAGTACACATCAAATGGTTCTGCATTCCCATCGGGCTTGATCTGGTAGACACCAGCGCCCGTATTGTATGTAGAGAACTTGGTGAAGGCTTCATTACAATCCCTCGGAAACAGAGGTTGTTGAAGGAGGTCAAATATTTGTTTGTCTGCTCAGAAAAGGGAATTGTAATGTCATGTAAAATTATAGTATTGGTTATTGTTAGGATACAGTTAAATGTGTATTATTTTCGCCCTTTCGGCATTCCAAGGATATCCCGGAATGACACAGAACTTTTTAGGTAGTTATACTACCATAACTGTTACTACACTGTATATTAGTGAATGAGTCCTACGAAGATGATGGAAACTTCTCGAAGCACACATTGCTTCTATGCTTAGAAATCATGCAACGAGAGTATACAAGAAACTTCCAGAACACATCTTGCACGCAAGCAACAAGGAAATTAACAGCATCCCCATAAGACCGTCACGTTACTCTCCCTGTGTTCAGAAGCTCTATGTAGCCTAATGTAAAACTAGATCCATTGTCACAATATTACTGCAAATGTTGGTCTATAGACCAAACCCTTCACTGGTAATAAGTAAGATACTTTTGAGTATTGCATACTGTATATAAGCTTAAGTTAAGTGTCAAAGTAAGTAATTACAGTAATTGATTTCACCCTAAATATTTTAGTACTGTACGGATTGATTTGAAAGAAGGTGATTGAACGAGAATTCTATTTGACCGATACATTGAACGATGCTTTATTTTTCCATTAATCGTTTTCCCGGTTACGTGAGTTATTTGCATGCATTTTCTGTTGCCATTCCGTAACATTACTTTAATAGAAACATGAAAGCAGAAACGTGCTGAGTTGATTGTAACAACATGGGGTACTAAAGCTTTGCAGAAGTGACAACATAGAACTCACCCAATGAAAGTGCAGTTCCGTCCCTAGTTGCGGTAATCTTCCATTAAAAAAAGGAAAACAGGGAAAACGTGTTATCCATGCACAGTTGCATTATGAGGAATATAAGTGGTTTGTGTGTTACATGTACTCATAGTACATTTCATTAGATTAACCACCATATTGAAAGAAAATTAAGCAAATAACGACAAATATTAATTTCACTATATTAGTGCTATATTACCAATTTTGCACTATATAACAAACTGCTGCATGTCTTTCAAATATCTAACGATATGGACTTTTGCCCGGTCATATAAACATGTTTCATTTATAGAAATGCCTTACTTTTCAATGGATAAAAGTGTAGTGTTTTCTTGACTAAACACAATTAAAGTATTGTGAGGCAGGTCTGTCCCTGTTGCCATTTGTATCGCAGTTAGGCGTATTGTTGTCATAAGCACAAACAACCATAAGCCAAGTACAGCTAATACTAGAATGAAATAATGCATTCATGTTGTATTAATCCTAGCTAGTCTATATCACGTGATATGCTCTTCCACAAGAGTTTTTACATTGTTTTCTAAAGAGCTAAGCTATCAGTTATAGTATTAAGCAGCTGAGAGTACACGAGTATTGCACAATGTCACGGTGCCTTCTCGTGTAACTTTAAACTACAGTGCAAAGATAAGTAAAGATACTTCGAGGATGAAACAAAATAATGTCAATCAAAGCGATAATTTAATCACTTTTGTCGATAATCCCCAAATTTCCAAATAAACACTTGCATCTTTTTCAAATTTTCTTGAGAAAAATAATAAGTTCACGGGTTTTAACTTTCCAATATACAGTGCATGTGAAGGATGGCCCTGGGATTGTTTAAGCCATTTCTCGTGAAAGGCAGTGTAGATCTTGTAAGCAATACGATTTCATACGTGAAAATAGTGCATAGTTGGGCATTGTTAGGCTATAAATTTGGTCATTCTCTAATTAGATCTATACGTAAGTTATGCTAATTACTATTTTTATTCTTCTTAGGGTTGATAAGGAGAAATAGTACTACTGTTTATATAACATCCCACCCCTGCATCCAACTTACCGTAGTCTTTCTCTGAACGAAAGCAATGAACAATATCCAATATAACCGTTGAATTAACTTTATAAGTTCCATGTTTCCTCTCTCGAGAACAGGTCATATATTGAAAACAAAGTGTGTAATACAATCTTTAGTGGAATTACTAGCTTTATCTCCTTAACGGAAATAGCGGCAAACATTTGAAACGGGATACTGACAGTTAAGGATGCAGTCTTGTTATGCATCGTTGTCATTTAAGAGGAAACTTACATCTTCATATTTTGCTTTCTTAACTGATGCCCTTCCATCCAACCTTAGATTTCATGAAAACTTTTTCACATTTTCCTTGGAAAGAACTCAACGTTAGCTATTAGAACATATATGTGGTATAAGATGGGCAGCACAGTCATGTAATGTTAAAAATGTTGGGATGTTATA
>JAIPMN010012389.1:0-22273 GCA_020650975.1 Apostichopus californicus
TATATATATATATAAATAAATATATTTATGTATATATATACAGACCAACGAAACCAACACAATGCAACACTTTTGGATAATTATCTCGCTTTTATTACAAACAAAGCCTGGAATCTGCCAACCACTAACACAAATGAATATCTAACATATACGAAGATGTTTGGCAATCAAAGTTCGATCAAGCAATGAAGATTGACACAGGCATATAAAATATACTCCTGGTATCAAATTTACAAATGAAAGATAACATAATAATAATAAGAATAAGAATAAAAATAATAATATAACTAAGGAAAGAGTAATCATACCAATAAAATTGTAAACGGTATTAAGTACAAAATCTTTATTAATGCACAATGGTGATTTTCCAACTCTAAATCGGTTATATTTGTTTCTCTTAAACATCAGGAGGTTGCTACAAATGAAGTAAACAATTATTTATATGAATATACTTCTTCTTTTTCTTCTTCTTCAAAAATCCATTCGTTCTGCTCTCCTGTAAACACGTACAAGTTGTTCGTTTTTCAGGGCCATATATCGTAGATACACACCATGGGCGCCTATAACAGTTGAAATGTTCACACAAGATGGGAACGTTGACTTCACATCTCTCTGTATAAAGATCAGGACGTCCGTGTTCAACATGGCGTTACTACACAATATCATTCCTGACGGCGGAAAGCTCAGTTTGGCTTGTATAAAGACGAAAGTAAGAGATATTAGCCCATTCTGAAACCCGAGATCACAGAACAGCTAAGAATCAGCTAGGTGATAAGGGAACCAGTTTCCCATATGACCATGCACGTACGTTATCATTATCATACACACTTCAGTATAGACCATAGGGTATTAACTTATTAAATCCACCTATGGATATTATCCCAGAATTATTCATTGGTGAGAGAGAGGGAAAATAAACAAACCCTAAAACAAACAATATTTTTAATCTATCCATCATCACATATAACTAAATTGTCTAAATGATTAAGTACTTGGAATATAATGAAATTGTGAATTTCTTTGATTAAGTAAACTCATTATTGCTAGACAATTGTCTACCCATAAACCATATTTGACTATATACAGTCATGATACATCATGTGCATTATTACGTTAATCATCCCATAATTACTGTACAATGACTTAATGTCTCTACAATTACTACACTGTGTTGGATACACGTACTAATACAACCCACAAAGAATACAATATCTATTGACAATTTTATTTTACAAATTTTACCACCTTTCATATTAACAATTTTCATATTTCAGTTTTTTTAATTCATTGTGTTAGTTATTTGTGTATTACAATGTTTTTCTAAATAGCATATACTAACTGTAACATGGGCATGATAGCATGTAACAAATGGGTTAAACACTTCCTTGAGTTGCATTGCTTTTTCTAATTATTTTAACATTACATTTTTTCTTCTTCAAGATTTTGCTCAACAAAATATGACTTTAATAACTAAAGGCATCATTACATGACTATAGCTAGCAATTGGATGAAGACACACACAAGAAAAAAATCTGTAATAACCATATTTTGAAAGACAGTCATTTACTGAAAGTTAAAAAATCATAAACAAAATTACTATTTTACATTCAAATTTTTAAGAAAAAAAATTGAAATATTAATCTCACTTTGCACACTTTGGTCACCTTTGTGCTGTGTTAAGCAAAAAGAAAAAGTAGAGGGCAGTAGAGCACTAAAACAAAAGAGGAAACATTCCATTTACATCTGGCAGTAGGATTGAAATAAGTCTAAAATTGAAAGTAATTGTCATCCCAGCTTTGCAGTATCAGATACTTAAAAGACTTAAAAAGAAAAAAAAACTTGACCTAGTCGACATTAAAAAGTATCTCAAAATAAAAATAAAAAATATCTATAGGCTATTTGTCATTTCATCCTAATATTAAAGATTCAGTTAAATTTTGTCTGGATTTAACTTAGGTCACCTTAACTATTGTAATTAAAGCATAGATTAATCCATACATAATCAATTTCAAACCACTCCAAAGTTTGACAAAATTCAGTACCGTTCTACAAGTCACATGATCGAAAATTACAACAAATATCTACATTTACTGCATTATATCGCAAAACAATGTTATAAAAAACAATAGGTGCTTTGTATTCATTCTTGATATCTTTGAAAGACAACTCTGACCTGATGAAATCTTTTAAAAGTACATCTCAAAGATAAATCACTTTAAAAATGAAAACTTTAAAAATGGTCTCAAAATTGTAATTTTTTCTTTTATCACTGATACCATTTACAAAACTACATGTTCAGTCTCTGAACTCTGGGTAACAAGGAAATGAAAAAAAAAATACGCTGTAAAGAAAGGAAAACATTTTCGATGCCACCAGAGGAACCCATTAAAGAAGAGAGTGGAGATGAAAACGTCGAAGAGGGTAGTTGGGCGAGCTAACATATAACAATGCTCTGTTTACCCTTCCTAGGTTTGCCGCTCCGATATAACGGTAAATGTTATCTGTTTGTGTTACACTTCATTATACAGATATATATAAATGTCACATCACTAGCCTCAACACAGTATTTATCCTTCTTGGAAGATCACCCTTGTTCACTCTTTAAATATTTATTCCCTATAGGTAACAGTATGGTCTCAGTATTACAAACTTCTCTTCATTAATGAATATCCCAAATATGATTTACAATCTTTGGTGAGCCAGTTTGGATAATATTCTTGTGTTATTATCCACTCTACACTGTACTTTCATGTCACACTTCAAAGCAATCCGATCTGTCGAAAGTATGAATAAATTACCCCAAAACAAATATCTGAAAGAAACAGGACATTTATACTGCTAATTTTGTCATATTGTACAAATCCTTTGAAGTGTGACATTTATGTACAGTTTCTAACAAATTGTCCCCTCTGGGGTGTTCTGGGCAATCTATAGCTGTCCACATACTTATGTGTTCTTGTTAGAAAGGGAACGACATCATAATCTCCTTGTACCTTTCTTTGCTTTTGTTCCTCGGTTTGTACACATTATCTCCCAAAGTAACTGTTGGACTTGAGTAACTAAATACGGTATTCATATTTTTGATTAACACATGTATAGCAGAACGATAAAGATACATACCTTGCTAAAACGACTATTTAAACAGATAAATCTTTTCATCTACCTATTTTAACAGACGGATATATCTATACATCACAGCGTATTAAGAAGCGAGGTGATGCCTTCCCAAAGAACATCCAACCAGCTCTTTCCTCATCTTGCAGACACAAGGATTATAAGTTTTCTCTGATGTTTGTGTATAACTAAATTAATTTAAAAGCATATAAATCAATAAAACTATTAAACGCAGCAGTCTCTCTGGTATTTGCTGATCCATGAAAAATACGACGATATTCTGTCTAACTATTCCAACTATAGTGCACAGGTCGGAAGAATCCAATGAGAGTCTAAGAAGTCGCTTGAAAGAATGCTGGTCTAGCCAAAGGAAAAAGAACAGAGTAATGCATAGTTCAATATACGGCTGTAAATTGACATTTTGCTTTTTTGAGACTAATTCATAATGTACAAGCAAAACGTAATGAAATTTGGTCTACCATTACATTATCGAATTCTGAATGTCAAAATTCTAGGAAAACTAGAAAAAAAAAAAAATGTGAACACTTAAACTCTGAGTACAATCAAGAGAACTTCCACCATTAAATATTTGTAGGCTAAGATGATACTGAATCAATCTAGAACTTATATATTTGGTGTTGTGATGGAGAACAGTTTTGTCCCCAGAATTTAAGTCGCGAACTGCCTGTAAGACTGGCTTCTAGCTCAGGAATTATAATTCTTCACCCAATCTATCATGGACCTCAGTGCCTATATACTTAACATACCACCCAGCAGCATGTACCCATTTCTGGCAAGACAGGATAACCTAGTATAAATTGAAACCAACCCTGCACGGCAATTACCCACCAGACAATTGTCATGTTAACCTCCGAATGGTTACCTGTTACATTTGCAGACTATGCGCATACTAATCAAACAGAGGTGTACCACAGTAAAATATATATCTATATCATTTCACGTAAGATTTATCTCGATATACTCGGCAAAAATTACACCCGTCCAAAACGAAAAAAAATTGCCAATGAATAGAGAATAAAAAGAAGCCTTTCCTTCGACCAGAGAAGATAAGATGGCATTTTACAAGATCTTAACCACCCCTTGAAGTACTGTCCGCTTTTTTAACTTCTCTCTTCAGAGAGCTTTTAGAATCCATCTGGATCTTTATAATCTGGTTCCTCGGCGACAAAGTAATCGTCGAGGAAACTGTGAAGGAATTCAAATGTCGGCCTCTCCAGCGGTTCCGAGTTCCAACATTTCAACATCATCCTGTACATGGAGTCTGGGCAATGCATAGGCTTTGGCATTCTGTAGCCTCTGTGAACGGCTTGCTCGATGACTTCGTGATTGGACAGACCTATCGAAAGAAAGGAGAAGGAAAAGAAAAAAAAAAAACAACATTAGGTTTAACTTAGTGGATCTAAATGTCGGGAAGCTCCATAACAGCACAACTGTCTATCGGTGATAACCATCATATGGGGAGGGCATGGTGTAGTTAAGAGTATCCATCTCGATGGGGAAGGCATGGTGTAGTCAAGAGTATCCACCTAAACCATGACGATTGGTCTCTGGTTAAAAAAAAAAACCGGGAACCAGAATCTCTCGACCTAGTCTATGTTGTGATTGTGCAGTGTTGGTTGATAGTCGTTTTTCTGTGGATTTTGTGTTTGTGGCTTAAGTTTGTTCTTTTTCATAGATAGGGCATTGGAAGCCACATTGCTAGTTCTCTAAGTTGTTGAAATTGAAAGTAAACGTTGCTCAAATAAAGTCATTTACTCCCTGGCAGGGGCTACTTTCAGCTGCATGTATTATACCTTTTAATCAAGATACTTTGTTTTACAAGGGGTAAGAGTATATTTTAAGGCAAAACTTGACACAAGGTCTAAATGGCCATCACATTTTCTATACTAAATAGTTTCCCTATGTGCGATCACTATGGACTACTATCTCTTGCATTAAACGGTCACCGTTTCAAATCAACTCGCAATTTGAAAGCAACTTTCGAGCTGCTAATGTGTGGTAGCCGACATATTTTCTCTATAGACATATCGAGACTTGTTCATGTTACAACTGATGAAACAACAGCTATATCCAAATTATACCATTTTAACCAAATGGGAGTTGACTGGCAAGTTCAAATTGGTGAATACAAAATTTCAAAAAAACAATTTGTCACTTTTCTCTCTATCAGTATCGAAGTTAGTTTTGTTTTTTCCTCTTTTTAACATTTTCTTGATTATTGGAAAGTTCGAGAATTTTAACTGTCGCACAAATTGTTAGGGTTGAATTGTACCTAAACTCCAAAAAAAACAAAAAACATCAATACCATCCATAGATGTCAATACAAATTTTCCCGACAATCTTTAAATCCAAAAGGTTCATACTAGTGGCGATGAATGGGACTATTTATTTATCAAAAAAAAAAAGTATGTGATAAATATGTGATAATAACAAATTCTCGACTCTACTAACTGAGATATCAAGCCCAGAGTTGGTACCAAATTACAAAAATATTTCAATTTAAACTTTAGAAGATGAGTTGGTAACCTACCAGGGTAAGGTGTTTTTCCTTTGGTTATACATTCTGTCAACAGCACACCAAATGACCAGACATCTGACTTAGTGCTGAAGGTACCATAGAGAACAGATTCTGGAGCAGTCCACTTGACTGGGAACTTAGTTCCTGCAAAAAACAGACAAGGAATTTAAAAATATATCAACAACTTCATTGAGGTCGCTTCAAGTCGGCAGGGGTATGAATCACTGAGTTATACTTGAAAGTTCCATGAAGCTGAAAAGGAAACATGTTCTCAAACAAACACAAATCCAAAATGTAAAACACAGCTGTTATTACTGCAATCAGACACTGGCTGAGTGCTTATTGTTACAATCAACTGTAAACATAACCCAATTTATCTGCAAGTGGAAGTATGCATTGCATCTTGGTTTGAAAGCTTGTAAAGAATGCATGGTTTCGGTTTAAAAGAGAGGGTTGGGTGGGTGGGGTGGTAGGGGGGGGGGAGGTGTTATATATATAGGAGTGATCATTTGGATGCCTTTCAGTACAAGGGCTTTCATTACAACTCCACTCTTAAAATCCACAAAGTAAAAAGTTCTTCCATGTTAGCAGGCTCAAAAGAACAGAAAAAGGAAGGCGGTTCACTTTCTGCGTAAATGGCACATTCCGCTTTCGATAAAACAAGTGTGAATATAACTCTTTCTATGTATATCAGAATATCTTGCTAACAACTGTTATTGTAAAACTTTTCAGCACCTTCCAGTAACTTTTAGAGACAGTTAAATTTGCAGCAAAAAACAGCATAGCTTTAACGATCAAGCCACAACTGAATTTTGAAAAAGATATATGCCGTTACTTGAGGTGAGTACTGTCAATCATATTACTGCAATCCTCCAAGTAATGATAATCCTATGAGATTAATAAACTATAAGAATGCATAACTATTTCTGTGATTCCTACCAAAATTTCACAGGGAAAGTTGCATTCTGCAAAATGTTCTGCACATACATGTATTTAAAAAAAAAATATGCAAGAAGCATAAACTTGACAGTTAGATTGCTGAATCGCTGTTGGTATTATTTACAACATTCACGGTGGAAATTAATTCAAAACACTACCTCTCCTGGCCAGGTAGTGGTCGTCTTTGACGAGCTTAGCCAATCCAAAATCAGCAATTTTCACCATGTTGTTCTCTCCGACCAAAACGTTCCTGGCTGCTAAATCTCGATGGACGAACCCTTTCTTTTCCAGATAACCCATCCCCTGGGCAACCTGGAAAACATGAAATAAATAGATTTTTTAAAACTTTTTTATTCGAATGCGACGAATGGAACGATGCAACTGTGATCACAATTTGTGACGTCAGTTTTGAAGGACCTGAACTTTGTTATAAATTGTTGTGGTGTGCAGTGTTCAAAACCTACCGGTATTCATCTGTACATTTGTACAATAGTAAGTTTTGGCTCATTTTGCATGGCATTCCGCTACCTCATCCTGAATAAAATTATTCTCTGGAACGTCCATCGAAAAAATTACGACAAAAGTGAAATGAAAATTAAGCTAATCAGAAACATGTGGTACCAGGCCTTGCAAAACCGGTTCTTTCATCAAATGATAAATAATAGCACTGCATCGGGAAGACTGAAAAAATCGACAAATTTATCAAAGCTGCATATATTCAAACAAGAACCCTGTTTAATGATATCGCTTACCAAGGAGCTACTTTCAAGTGCTCCTAAATGGGCAATTTATTTACCATTTAGTCCATTACATACATATTAGACACTCATATAGTGCTGCTACATCAAGATCGTAGCGCTTTGACAACTTAGCCTTGGTCATTGGTAACTTGTCACACCTACACACCAAAGTGTGAGCAATTCAATCAATCTCTCCCGGGGAATTCCCATAGGGTGCAGCCACAAACCGGCGCACACAACTATATTTACAAGTTACCTCGCAAGTCCCCATTTATACACCTGGGTGAAGAGAGGCAATGGAGATAAAGTGCCTTGCCCAAGGACACAGCGCAATGATCTGGCCAGGGCTCGAACCTGTTATCCTTAGATCACCAGTTCACTGCCTTAACCACTTGACCGCAACGCCCCCACATTACAGGAACTTGCCATGATTTTGGCAATGTATGTTAAATTCCATCCATGCACGTTTCTAGTTCGTCTGTAATTTCTTTGTTCCTGGTGTGATTTTGATTGTCTAAAGTAACTGACTCTGTGTCAATGTTCATAATCTTTCTTTCGATGGTTATGTATGCTACCGAACACAGTTTACATGAATACAATGCGACGTGCAACGAAATAGGAAACTGTTAACTTTCCCTTGAATGCTTGAGATGAAACCTTTTGCCAACAAATTATGAATCCATCTCATCATCTCAAATCATCCTAATTTCTCCGTAAATACAGTTAGTTATCAATCTCTTACATTCATAATCAGCTAGCATACTGTACATGCAGCGAGTACTTTTATGTACGGTATGTTCGTAACACATACCTGTGCACCCATGTCGATCAAATGCCTAAGTCCCAGATGGCGACCATCTCCGTCCCTAAGGTAATCCAGGAGACTACCATTACACATCAGTTCTGTGACTATATATATTGGTTCCTGCGAGAACAAGGGATAAAAAAAAAGGGAAAAAAAATCATTAATGTGATGAAATTCCACTAAATCTACACATTTTAGATTAAACATTCATTGCTGATTGGTTGAGGTTATTGTGATATCGACATGGAATAAACAATACCTAGTGCACAGACACAAATATTACATAATGATCATCATAAAGAGATTATCTTGCCAGTGGTACAGGATACGAGAAAAGAAAGGAAATAAGAAAAAATTAGAAAAAAATAAATTAAAATGAACCAAATTAAATCTTACACCATTGTATCCGATCTGACATAATATCGTCTGTTTGTTTTTCCGGCGCACGTGTGTGTGTAGGTGTGTCTGTGTGTGAGTTCACCGTACAGGGAAATTCCTTCAAAGATTCCACAATTTTAAAATCGGCATAGTTTACTCCACACTTGTGGGTTAATTTTGAGTGTCAATCTTTTATTATACATTGAGATGCACAAAGAAAACTAGGCCTATGCTCATCTTGTAAGGAAAACATTATTTTTCTTTAGTCAAGGCTTCTTTGCATTACCGAGATTATATTGAACACTTCACTAAAACTAGTTTTAAATGACAGAACTTTACAACCTGCTGTGTCCAGCCATTACCAACGATTGCATATTGTTCCGTTGTGTTTTTGTGTAGGCTTGATAGGGTTGCAATCGGTGCTAGCAATAGGATGAAATCGGTGCTAGCAATAGGATGTTAAAACATGGGGGCAGGGGCGGGGGGAATTCCCTGCGTCAATTTGAGAAGAGACTTTCTTGGGGAGGGATTTTTAATATTGTTTTTTCTTTCGAGGGGGGGGGGGGAGAATTCATGATGTTTATATTTAGATATAGGTACATATGTTTTCTTTTTGGAAAGATTTGACCAATCGTATTACTCCTTACAAAACACAACAAAACTTAATAACTTCCGACTTGCTATTTGGCTAGTTCTATAACTACAGTGATGTTGCAAGTTGCCGGAAGTAATAGAAATTGTTACGGGAAACTCCCCCGAAAAGAAAATACTTTTGCAGGACCCTCTAGATAAATTGCGGGAATCCCCCAATCACACGTGCTAATGCCAACACTAATTGCAATGTGCCAGAGACTGCGAACATGAGTGAAATTAATCAGAACACCCAGCTGTGTATAAACTACTGTACCATCATGCTAATTACTATTGGCTATGTTATGTCATTACTATAGGATTCAGTTTAAAACCTTAAAGGCATTGAAGACTCGCCCCAAACGGCGTGCCGCACTCTGAAAAAGTTTACTTTCTGTTGCTTGCAAAATGACGTTTTCTTCTTGTCGCTACAAAATGCAGACAGTAATGAAACGTGATACCTTGTTATCTTTTATCTAGACCTGAGATGTACAAGCTGCTATGTACACTGAGTCGTGGGTATTGACCGTAGCTGTATGTATTGACTGTACACTAGTGTCTAATTACCCACGGTAGCAAGCTGCGTGTGTATTTTCTGGGATCGATGGTGGTGTCTAACACTTCTGTTACACCTTATTCGAAACTAGGTCAGATTACCGGCACGAGACGTTTCTTTGTGCGCGAGTCTTCACACCCTTTAAGGTCAGGCTTGTACAACTTCAAAGAAGGGACACCACTTTGATGATTAACACAGACACTAAAAATCTTACAACTAATTTGCTCACTTGGCATTCAGCTTCAGAATGTCAAAATTTAAAAATCAACAGGTTGTCATGGTGAAAAGACATACTGACATGTTCTGAACATTAATTCTTTGTCTCAGATTATTACCATTTGGCAGCAAGGTCAGTTGATCTTGTCAAAACATTTTAGTTGCCAAAGTCTTGGTTTTTATAGTCTTTGACTGCAAGGTTATGACAAATGTCTAGAAATGAGACTTTGTAACTTTTTGGCAAGATATGTGCAAACTAAACACTTTTAAACTTAATAAATAGTTTATATAAATAGAGTAAAATTGACAATGGGATATTACATCTTCTCATAGCAGATTGAGTAAATGACAAATATGTTGCAGCTCATGGTCATCAAAAGTAAGTCTCATATTAGCTCTCATTCCCCCAACCCCCCCCCCCCAAAAAAAAGTTCTCAAAAACACATCTGTAATGAATTTTCAAATGTCTTTTATATGCATTCTCAAATACTGACACTTTGCCACCCCATTCCTTTCCCCAACACTCCCCCCCCCAAAAAAAATTGGAAAACCCCCAACCCCCCCCCAAAAAAAACAAAAAAAAACTAAGAACACAAATTTGGAACTGAAAAAGTGCCGAAAAAAACGAATTACCATGTCAGAGCAGATGCCATAAAGGGTGACTAATTTCTCATGACGTAATTCCTTCATGATATTGGCTTCGGCCAAGAACTCTTCCGGGGACATGGTGCCTTCCTTCAGTGTCTTGATCGCCACTGCGGTGGTTGATTTCCATGTGCCTTTCCAGACCTCTCCAAAAGTCCCGGCACCTAGCCTCGTTAGCAAATGCAGAGAAACTCTCTCAATCTCCCACACTGAGTTACCCAATGACCTGAATGTAGGGGCATTTCGTGGAGCTGCTATAGTCAGTCTGCAACAAAGTCCATTTGATCCAGCTGTAAACCCACACAAAAAGGAAAAAACAACGTATGATTTAATTTGACAAATTTATAGTAAACCTCACTTGACTTCTTATTCAAGGGAGTCCTATCTGCTGATTACACTAGATATGTGTTCCCAAGACAAAATGGAACATTGGGTCCAAGATATTGCTGAGAGATTTGTAAGGGACAAAGACATGCCTCACTAAAAATAAAATACTTTAAACATTTTAAAAAAAACCCAAAAAGTAGTTCATTAAATTGTCCCAAAAATAGAAGGTTTATGTAGATTGTTGTCTTTGAACATGTTTAACCAAACTTGTCAAATTTTCTTTCAAAATGAAATGTTTGATTTGTTTCTTTACAAATAATGGTAACATATATGTGAATCAGAAATTTAGAAACTAAATTGTGTCTCTCCAAACTTTCTTGAGGTCTTTAATTTGATATATTTAAAGTAGAGTAGAACATGGTCCCATGCTTGTGTTTCGGTCAGCTTGACCATACATGGTGTATTGTAGCACAGTAAGATCTAACTGTACAATAATTAAAAAACAATATATTACCACTTCAAACATAAATGCACCTGTTTAATAATCACAGTTAACTAGTTTCACTGACTGTGTTTACATTTAGTGAAATGTTCCACACTTTTACCACTACTATGGTTATCACTTGTGTCTGCTATTATCGATAACTGACCCTTATTGAATTGTGTCAATTTCAATACTTCGGTAAAACATTTATACAGGCTATATACCTATGCTCATGTCTGTGTAAGGTTTTACAGTACATATATGTGGCTTAGTATATATACCCTCAATGGTTTACATCAATCTAATGAGCACTTTCAAAGTGGATGTATCTGTTTGTATAGGAACACCTGTTGAATAAATGTGTCTGTGTAAGGTTTTTACAGTACATACTTCATATACAATGTAGCTTAGTATATAACCTCGATGGTTTACATCAATCTAATGAGCACTTTCAAAGTGGATGTATCTGTTTGTATAGGAACACCTGTTGAATAAATGTGTCACTGTACATACCTGCTTCCATGAGTAAATCAAAAACAAACACAGGCAAATTAATTTGTTCTATCCAAATTTAGTTTGTTATCAAAGGGGATAATATGTTTAAATAATTATTAATTCTGTCATAAAAAATTCACCATATATAGTTTTTGACAAACAACATCTTATATCCTATAACTGCCTTCCCACATGGTATCAATGTCATTTGTATTTAGTGTTTGCTTCGATGTGAAAACGAATGAGAACTTATCATTTTGAAATAAACCGTACAGACGAGATTGGCTTTACTTCTACTGTATATAGTCTATTTATTGTTGAAAAGTTTAATGTAACGTTAATGAATATACATCACAGTACTGTATAATTTAATTTATGAAACTCAGTAACATTAATACACTAGCAATGCTTGCAGACTATATTATAACACCTTTTAATCTAAACAGGTTTATATTGGATTGTGATTCCATTTGACATTTTGTAAAATGACCTCTAACATTACTGTTGTGTCATGTTGATTTGAAGCAATCAAATTCCTTTCCCATATTATTTTTAAACTTAAATGTATCAACGACATTCTGTATCACTGCTGCCAGATGAAACTGATAAAAAAGTAAAACTGCATTCATTTATGAACTGGATGGACTACAACAGTCGATCAGTCAAATTCCTCATAGAGAAGAAAGCTATAAACACTATCAATACATCTGTAGATGCTATTATTATTATTTCCATTTTAATCTGCATATTATTCTAAGACATCAAGCGTCCACAACAATAACGCTATCCAACCTGCTAAAGTGTTATGATGACATGATGAGAGGAAATGGATCATTTGTCTCGCAAATGTCAATTTCCTGTCAAGGTTTACTTTGGCGTGTTTCTAAGTCATGTGATGTCGCTCTGCCATTGATGTAATGGTTTGGGAACAGAGAGTCCTATTGTTATCTGTTAGTAATTGTTTAAAATCTACTAGTTATCATATCCATCAGAGACATATCTAGCATTCGGACAGTAAACAAATTGTTTCTGGGAGTTGCCTTAAAAAATGTTAAAGAATATATCACATATTTACTTTTTATCGACTCTAAACTTTTCATAATCTAAGCCTAGAGAAAGATTAAGAATAATCTAAATTTGCTCCTTTTTTGTTCACTGATGCAAAAGTTTGACCTGAGAATGTAATATATATTTTGGTCAGTAAATAACCCCAGATTATAGTTATGCTATTTTGTTTTTTCTTTTGTAGTTTGTGCACTTTAATGATGAAACTGATGACCAAATCCCATGTGGTTCCTTCAAATAATCAGATTAATTCCCCCGAAATCTTGCTAGAAAAATATGGTCCGACTTGGCAACTTGGTGAAACTTTTCCGACCAATAAACTACAATGTTCCGATTTATTCCTTCCTGAAAGATTTTAGGTGTCTAAATATTATCCGTTTTCTAGGTCTAATCTTTCTAAGGGTACCAAACATAATCAGCCCACATGAAAGTACTTTCAGATACTTCAATGCAATTCTACGCTTGCTAATAGTTTGCCCAGGTAAAGTTGACCTTTATGTAGAAAACAAACAATTGCCGTTTGTCATCATTAGTGTAATTTACTGATAACAAATTTGACGATAATATATTTGATTATAATTGTTGACCAAGTGTCTTGCCACTGTAAGCATGCATGGTCCATGTTGACAGCTACATGGCTGTATTTATTAAGAGACTGTAACTTTACAGTTGAGTCAACTTCCCAGTTAGGAAAGAAAAATCCATTGCTATCGTGACTGGTTTCTCTTCAAGGAACAATTTCTAAAACCTTGCATAAAGTATTGATAACAAGATAAATGAATGAGTAATCAGAGAACATGCAAGCAATATTAAATTACTGCATAAAAATCATGGTTTGAAGTTAAAACGTGTAACTTTGCCAGAACAATGGGGAAAACGATCATGATTTGTCAAATGAAATGATATATTCAGTCAAAGGTTAATGTATGGTAAAACTGTACTTTTGTAGTACTCTATAACATCGATGACTGTGTGAAAGTGTTTCTGGTCTGATATATAATACATCTTCGTTTCTCTCGTCAGCTGCAGTCTGTAGTGCTTGATGTGTGCTTCTCCACCCATGCCTTCATCACGAATAGACAATGCATATGTACCTGAAAACACAAAAAAAACAGAACCCACAACGGTTTGTGAATAAATGCAGCTGAAAGTTAGTCACGGATCAGTTTCTAACAACCAAACAAAGTGCAGCTTTTGGGATGAATCTGTTATTTTCTTGTTATACTGTACAGAAATATGCCATATTAAAAGCCCATAGCAATTCTCATTTATTTTAAGTTTTGTCTGGAATCAAACAGATTTATACTAATTCCCCTTACAGGCTGGAACTAACGCAAATAACCAATTTTGTGAACAAACATCTAATAATTTTCCTGTGTAGTAATGATCTAACAATCCTTCGGTATAGGCTACTTTTGTGTTTATGTTAGGCTATAGAACTTACTGTGAATGCATTAAGTAGATATAAGCCTAGCTAATGAAGCTTTTCAATTTCAATTAACGAGAGGGCAGTATTCACAAAGGATTTTAGTCGGACCAACTTTAACGACTGCGCTGGAAAAGGAGTGAAATTATCGATACAAAGGCAAGTTTGACAGTCACAGTATTTAATCCGTAGCTCAGTGGACGACAGATTCCCGGAAGTCCTGTTCCTCGCTTATTCTTGGAAAGCGTTCAACAACAACGGAACTGAGTGTACCCACTCATTAATTCCAGCCCGTACTGTACAGTACATACTCCTTTGTGGAGGAATCCCTGTTCAGGAGGTTGGCTTTATTGATCAATTGCAATACCATATTTTTAAGTTTAAAGTTCCATTTTAATTGCAGAATCTATTCATGAACATTTAATACACAAATCTATCTGGATTTTTACCGTCTATACAAAAGTACTGCTGAGGCAGCGAAAGTAAAGACGTACATATGTGACGCCTTACAAGCTGTATTAATGTATAAATATTGAAACAGGCACTGGCAACTTCCTGTCAGTAAACATTTGAAGAACTTCAACACATGGTGCAGTAGGTCGATTAACAAACGTCATGGGATTGGTTTATGAAGTACATGACGTTAGCACTGTATGTTACTGCTTATTATCAGATTATCAAATTTATATTAATTGGGCTGCTCTTAAAAATCTAGATAAAGTAAGTGATGTGTTTTATAATTCTGGAACATGCCAGTGAGAGTTTGATTTTTAAGAGCCAGTAGCTTTGTTTTAGCACTGGCATTGTTTATCCAAGTGGCTAAATTGTGAATTTCTAGGTCTATACTGTATATAATCCTTAAAGTTGATCTGTTCAAAAGGTAATATGACTTACTGAACATGTGATATTTATTCTACAAACTATCTTTTTAAACCATTTGATATCATATAGACCTACCAGGTTTGGTTTCACTCTCCCTGACAAGGAATGTACCCTTTTGTATTCCAGTGGAGAAAAGCCGGTTAAAAGCATCACTTCTGCTAATTTTGCCAAAGAACCAACTGAAAAGGAGGAAACAGAAAATAATTTATGCAAAAAAAAACAGGAGTAGCACTTAGTAAGAACCTTCCATACTATCCAGTATCCAATTTAACCAATTAAGTATTTATTTTCTTTCCATTATACTGTACCTAATTACCTAAAGTATCCCTTGCATAGCCACAACATATCAATTTACATTGTCACCTACACATACACTACAGTAGTAACATCAGCCCGGACTGAAAACTCAATTGTGCTCTTGTGAAAGGATATCTCTGAATTCACCTAACATACAATAACATGTTAGTGTTACACCTCTCAACCCTGATAATTCGACCCTGAAATATGAAAATACTGTATTGCTATTTAAAGGCAGCGTGAACGGTAACATGATGATCAACCTTTCCGGACAATAACACAGCGATGTGATTGGTTGGAGATTGTCTGTTCAACAAGAAATGGGAGCTACAAATATTTGAAGTCAAAGTAGACTACAGTACATTCCAACATAATTTTAAGTACAGACTGCAAATCTACTAACAGTTGCTGTGTTTCTCGATTTCTCGATTCCTAGACAGTAATGTTTTACCATTTAAAAAGTACTGTACTGTAGGTGTGAAACACTTGAAATTATCTTCGACACATGCCAAATTTGGCCCCGGATATGAACAACTACAAACTGGTGAGAAATCAACTTGAACATCTGTTACTTTGTGGAACTAGTGTGCTTCTTCTAAATGGTTCAAACAAGATATTAAACTGATAATTCCTCGGCAGTGTTTGCACTACTGATTACATTCACAGCTGTCTACAGTTTGAGTTATAACTGCACTGATTTATATTGTACGGTTAACTATTAAACTCTCTCCCCGCAATGAAAACAAACTCTGTCTTTCCAAAGTGTCTTTGCAAAGCGGTACTTTAGCTCAAAAGCTCAAATGCAGCATTAAACTCTTCTGGTTTGACTCCCAATTTCCGTTAATAAGACGACGACACAGCGCTTTAATATAAACTATGAAGGTGCAGGCAATTTAATGCTTGTTTTCGTTTACAAAATGCAGTGTGTGCGACAATACTATCAAGTTATTGTTATATTTATTGCTGAGTGTGGATCCTAGAAGATTTAGGGGACATCGAACAGACTTAAAATCATAACACCCATTCCATGACCTTTAATGTTGGGGTAGAAAGATTGTGAATGTTATTTCCTCATAGCCCATTGCAATCACTTAACTACACTACAGTACACTGTGCAACCACACACAAATTTTACAATCCCAACAAGAACCATCCGTCAGGCATGGAATGTTTATCAACATGAGTTGACTGTGGTAACATCACATTCTGTATTTAGACTGTTTCATTTTCTTAGTAAGTATACCAAAGCAATTGAAAATACATTTGCAGTCCCAAAAAAAAAAAGGGGAAACGATTGTTTATGTATTTAATACAAAATTCCAGACTCATAACAACAACAAAATCAACAAATAAAGTGTACAGTACTGTAGATGTATGTATTTTGAAGTTTTTCTACTGTAATTGGGTTTTATTCCTGGTTTCAAAGGTGGTATAGAAAGAGACAACTACAGTAGCTATGACAATACATTTGCTAGAACTAGTTTTTAAAGGTGGTATAGAAAAGAGGCAGATTTTATAACAGTCACTCCGCTTCTAGTTTTCCATTCACACTACAATATCTTTTATGTATCGTCTTGTCCTTAATACTACTGTACTTGATGTTCTTTTTGGCCGTTGATTTCCCTTGCATTATAAGCAGTGTCCACACTGTGACATATAAATCAGTAGGGTGTTAACCTTAAAGGCATTGAAGACTTGCCCCAAACAGCATGCCGCCATCTTTAAAAAGTTAACTTTCCGTTGCTTGCAAGTGAAGTTTTTCTCTTGTCGCTACCAAATGCAGACAGTAATGAAACGTGATACCTTGTTATCTTTAGCTGGACCTGAGATGTCCATCGCTGTATCGTTTGTACACTGTGCTGTGGGTATTGACCGCAGCTGTATGTACTGACTGTACATTAGTGTCTAATTACTGATGGTAGCAAGCTGTGTGCGTATTTTCTGGGATCAATGGTGGTGTCTAACACTTCTGTTACACCTCATTCGAAACTAGGACAGATTACTGGCATTAGAAGTTTCTTTTGGCGCGAATCTTCACACCCTTTAAGGTGCATGCCATTCAAAACCTTTGTGGCCATACAATGGATATATAACAATACCATGTTTCCAAAAAATAGCAACATTTATCATTGTCTTTGAATATATTGTTTTTGGCACAACTGACATAGAGTTCTTACAATGGTAGATAACAGCTTATTGCACAGGTCAAAGCGAGTCGATCTGTTGTGTCAACAAAGTGAAGCCAATGTAAATATTATTCACACTGGACGGGACATGTGGTGTACACAGTACATGTAAAGATATGCATACATACAATACTGTATATGCAGCAAGATGACTATTTATGGCAGGAATCTATAATTGTTCTATTCACTAAAGAGTTAACGTACAAACATACTGTGCGATATGGCCGTTGTAGCTTTACACCTGCTCTTAATCGGTACAATTAACTGTAATCTTTGCCAGAGGGTAATTAATATGCAATAAAAGTAGACACACACCTGATTATCTATTACATACTGTACATGCTAGATAATTGGCTATGCATGATCTACACACATTGTTAGGATCATCATCATAATAATAATTTTCATAATTAGATACAAATTATACATTCTAGAATCCTTCCCTATTTGTCTTTCATTGTTTGTCTTGTACATGTACAGTACAGTAAGTAGACTCTTGGTTTATATTTCAAAGTACTGTAATCAATTAATTTAGAATAAAGCAATCTTCGTTAATACAATACATACTGTATTTATCCTCCTCTCAAGACTCTTCAAACGCTATTATTCTCACAAAAATATCGGCCAGGAAGACAAGTACTGTAAATAATTTTACGAATTACTAAGCATCAGTGGCACCATATACATATATGTTAGGTACTGAATGGCTTGTTATTTACACTTCACTTGGGACTATATAGTTTGCAGTGCAGTGGCGGAGCGTCCATACAGTCAGAGGGGGCGGATGCCCCCCTGAAGGACTCAAATGGACTGCTGGCGCCCTTTTCAGCTTTTTACCACTTTTTACTTATTCAAGATTATTGACTTTTATATTGCACTCTCAAATACCTATTGACATTTGTCACATTTTGTTGGTGTAATTTTCTGACAAAATGGTGATGACACCTATTTATTCTTCGTTTATCTGCAAATTTGCAAGGCCCAGAAAGGGTCATTTCCGGCGATCTAGGGAGTATCTTTACTCAAAAAATTTCTGTACGCTCCGCGCCAACCTGTGGTGGAGCTCCACTTAGATAGTGTCGAAAGCGCCCCTACAGACCGTTCTCACCCCCCTCACCAATACCCCTAGCTCCACCACTGGGAAGACAAGTACTGTAAATAATCTTACGGTACTAAGCATCAGCGGCACCATGTACATTTATGTTAGATACTGAATGGCTTGTTATTTGCACTTCACATGGGACTGCATATAGTTTGCAGTGTAGTAGCTCTGTAGTATTGACATGCATTGAATCAGTACTTGTAATTAGCATTAAAGTTAATCAAAGGTGCTATTTGTCATCATGTATATGTACTCGTTCTCGTATTCAGGGCAACTTAGAAACCTACTGTACCCTAGTGTATAGATACTGTTCAAGATTTAGAAGGGGGTACCATACCTTTAACTAAAGAGCTTGATACACTCACAGTTCGAGTTTTGTACATACTTATTTACCAGATAAATATTTACCAAAGAAGTTTACTTTGTACCCTTACTGTATTTATGAATGCTTTTTGCACCCATAGAAGTCTGCAGTAACCATATATAGAATGAGGAAGTATAAAAGCACAGCCATACCACACTAGTAGTACAGTTCAACTCCTGATGGTGGCCCTCAATCTCAATATAGTATTAAGAATGTCAATATAAAAGTACATTGTGCTTGGGGTTTATTACCTCCAAACACTTTACTGTATATATGTACTTCATTACAAAGGTTGCTTCACAGCCAGCTCAAATTAGGCAGTAAACAATATTTGCAGTAAGTGAGTAAGGTTCATGGTACGATAGTCAAGTACAGAGAAGCAGGTGTAAGAATATCAAGTCTATATTTAAATACATTATACAGTAACAACCACACTGTATTAACCAGCCCCTATATAAAGCTTACAATGCAGTATTGTGTGTATGCCATACAGACAACTTATAAGACAGTTGAATGCATTTTAAGACTGGAGAGGGACCTTTGAACTGTGACTAAAAATATATACTGTCCACAAATGGTCAAACCAATCTGGACTGCAAAGGGAAAGATCTTCGCGCTAATGAGTAGGTTTTGCCATATTTTATCACAAGAAAAGACGACAAATTCTCTAGGCCGAATGATAAATTCTCAAGGCCAGGGATAGGAGTCTAACTGTGTGGGGAGGGGGGGGGGGAATTGATTTTGAAGGGTACACTACTTAAAGCCCCTATTTCCATGACAATGATACCAGATTTGAAGTTAAAATCAGAATGATATTAAGGACTGTTGAAAAACTGACCTTTCTGTGCTAAAATTGCAGTTGGAATGCCAAATCACGTCCCATAAAAGTGTTTCCACCGTGTTATTGCAACATTGTCGGAAATACAGTACTACCTATAATATCCAGACAATTTTAAATAAAAAAATTGTAAATCCATCTTGACACTCATTTAAGAATAGAAAAGAGAGCACATATCCACCAAAATCTGAAGAAATTAAAGAGTCAACTAAATTCAGTTCTGTTTACTTCTAGTCCACCAAAACTTGTATCACAAATGGTTTTTTATAATTTATTATTATATTATTTTTTATAATTATTTTTTAGTGGGGTGCAAAGTTACTGTATTGAACTATTTAGCAGTAAGCATCTTGAGAATTACAATACGAGTCTGCCTACTGAAATGTTGTAACTACAATAGGAACATCCCAAAGGAGGGGTTTCCACCTGGGTATTAATATTCAATGACAGGGTGACACAGGGATATAATTTGAGAATCATCAAGTTTACAACATGTTGAGACTTCTGTTGACCTTTGACCTTCACGAATAACCAGTAAGCAACTTGAGAATTACAGTAGGAGTCTCCTTACTGAATGTTTTTCAGGTTTACAAAATATGAGGACTTTGACATCTGTTGACCTTTGACCTTCACACATAAGAGTAGGGTTTTTGTACTCTACAAGACAGATCCACAAGCAGGTATCACATACAACACACATGTATATATAGTCAAGTATATGTGGCACACAGGAACTTATTAATAGTGACCTTAAGTGGTACTGTATGTTAACATTACAAGAACAAAAATGTCTTCTCCTCGCCAAGGAAAAAAATATACAAAATACCCCTAAAAACATAATATTGTCAAGCATGTGGCACACAGGAACTTATTAGTGACCTCAAGTTGTACTGCATGTATACATTACAGGAACAAAGGCATGTCTCCTCCTCCCCAAGGAACAAGAAATACAAAATACACCCTCAAACCAAATATTGGTCAACATCAAGCATGTGGCACCACAGGAACTTATTATAAATGACCTTTTAAAAGTGGTACTGCATATGTGTACATTACTGGTTAAAGTTAAATGATGTCACCTTGGTAGAATGGAGGGAAATTACCTATACCAGATAAGATATAACGTACAGCCAAATACAAACTGGAGGCGTATCAAAGGTCACCTACGCTGATTAACTTTTGACGTTCACCTTCAGAGATGATCTTTAATAGAGACAAGCTGCTGTCTTATCCCCTTTTGAGAAATTATTCCATTCTCTTTGAGTTTGACATTAAAATTAATCCACTATGCTCTTCATAGTTCAATGACTGGACTAGTCCATTTCTTATAAATTTGCAAAATTAAACATAGAAAAAGAAATCATAGATATGAATTTGCCTTTAACATAAGAAGGATGAAAAGACCTCACTTTTTAGGCCAACTAAAGGAAAGATAAACTGCAATTTTCTTAGTGGGTAGAGAGATTTGTGTGTGAGGGTGCATAACACCCATTTTCATTCCCTTATGCACCCTGACTGGTTCAGTTTTTTTGGTCTTTTGGTATTTCTCTTACTCACAGAGGTAATGCTAGCAGGTACTGATATATGTACACTGATGTGCTCCTTAATTTGATGGTTCATCCAAGCTCTGCTTATACATGTGCCAAAACCATGAGAGTAGACATCGATCTACCTTGGTCCAAGAATCAAACTAAAATTGTTATTTAAGAAAGTAACTTGGCCAGTACTTGTTTGACTAACAAGGATCAAACTCAACAGTTCAAAATCAGGCATAACAAAAGCAGTCAAATACCTTTCACTGTATAGCAGTCACTGCCAAAGATTTCTTACAAAATACACCAGCGATAGGTCTCAAAGCGCTTTACAGACGTTATATTACACCTGGTCAATGATAACCTGTCCCAGAGACAATCCCTCCAGTCGGCAGCAGTTATGTAGTACTGCACCCAATGACAAGTTACCTCACAGGTACCCATTTAACCCCTGGGTAGAGAGAGGCAAGTGAGATAAAACATCTTGCCCAAGGACACAACGCAATGAACTAGGCAGGAATCGAACCAGCAATCCTTGGATCACGAGTCCGACGCCTTAGCCAATTGGCCACCACGCTCTGTTGATGTGCGTAGGTTCATCTAGATACATACATGGGCAAATACACAGTAAACCAACACGAAATGATAACATAGAGGTTTTCCACCCCTAAAATTGATATTTCCAATGTTCTGTAATGTTCAATATTACTCAT
>JAIPMN010012397.1:0-15991 GCA_020650975.1 Apostichopus californicus
TGTGTGTGTGTGTGCATGTCTGTCTGTCTGTCTCTGTGGGTGTTGTTAAATATTCTTTAAATTGAACAATAACTTACGTGATATTAAAGAAGACTTGGTGTAGACACGGTGATTCCATCATATATTTTAGTTACAATGAAAAAATAACTGAATAAGAACTTAACATTAGATAAATCTTCTCAAATGTTACAGTAGGCCTTGGCTTTTAATTGAATGTTAGTTTAAAAAGTGTTTTTATTTTAAATAAAATTTAAATAAAACTGTACATGGATGAATGGATATAAGGTCAGGCTGTCAGATGTACGGTACGTTTTCGATACTTGTCTGTATTGTGAATATTATGAATGAATATCATTCTTTAACATTGTCTTTGTAATACTGCATGCTCTGTGATCATTTTGATTCAATCATGCATGGTTGATAATTCAAGTGTCATATTGCAAAATTATAATTTATCTTTATCGTCTTCATCAATAAAAAGGATTTATTCTTCTTGGTCATTTAGCTTGTGACGTAATGATGTAGAACGAAACTGCGAAATTGTTTCTTTAGAGTGATGTCTTGAATGTTATATAAATATTTCTTTATACTTTAGTAACAGTAATGTTTGGTTTGGAATATGAACAAACATAATAACATTAAACCTAAGAGAACGAACTGTTTGTAACCTGATTACCTTAGAACGCTCTTTGACGTTCAGTCATTCTCCTCTAAATAAGATGATATGACGATCGTGACATCAGGAATGCAAGAGAAGAAAATATACTAAATACTACACAATTTTGCCGCTAGCCACACTTAACTTCAAAAGCCGCCATGTTTTTGGGAGTTTTAATCACTATTCACGCCAATTTATATGTAACGTTTCTCCCTATGAAACAGTTCTCTGTTTGAAAAAAATTATACTTGGTGGTTTCCAAGGTTAGAAGAAACCAATTTTTCATTATTTTTAAGTGAACCAATAAAATTATTCTTCTAATAACAAGCCTTGTACGTCACAACTTTACTATCTATATTAGGCCTTGGACGTCAAAATGGAAGCTCTTGATGTATTCGTTTGAGAAAATAGTGCTCTGTGTTTAAACAAAACAATACAACGTGACGTAGAATGTATTACAAACAAATTCAATATATATTGTCTTTTATGTTTAATGTTTCAGATTACAAATATATAGAAATTAATTCCAGCCATCAGGATTCGAACCCGCACCCCCGCTCTATACAGTGCGGTCTATAGACATTGATTATATGCGCATAAGTCTGAATCCAGTAAAGGGAGGCCAAGATTTACTTGCTTAACCTAATCAACGAATTCATATCTATAAGGAGGTAAGTCCAAAAATGTATTTACTCTCGTGTTTATGAACTGGGAGGGATTTTGTCATCATTATTTTTATCGCTAGGTAGCCTATGGGATTCACTTTTAGACTTTACGCACGCGCAGTTGTACTCATGTGTTATCTCTGGTACAAATGATAGGTATATAAGCCCTTCCGTTGCGGTTTATATATATACTTATCCTATGGCGGCCATTCCAGGCAAAGAGAAAAGCCCTGATAAAATGTCATTGAAAGATTTGTTTGTAATGAATTAAACTGTATCATACAGTGATGACTTTAATGAGTTATTTTATGAGATAAAAATCAGCTCAATAGATTTATATCGTCTATTGGGAATTCAGAGCAGACTTCTGGCTGTTCAGTATATTGTAATTCACATACATGTTTCCCTTCAGGCTTCAAAGAAAAATTAGCAAAGATGCAAATAGATTTGACAAGATGTAGAAGTCTGCCATTGACATTTAGAAGACACACTACCAAGCCATTACAGTCAATTTTAGAACCAAAAGATTGGGATAAAGTGTTGCAATAAAAGATGAAACACAATTTAAAAATTAAGATCATGCAATAAAAACAACAGGTTGCAAACTGATATCAGACAATAACACTTTCAACGTTCATTTTATTATATTTTTAACGACGTCATTATGTTCTTAAATGCAAGCCGAACTTTACCTTTTTTTGATTTCCATAACGAGGTAATTTAGGTTATTCGTATTGGATTTTAATTGCTAATTATGTCGATGATGTAATCAATATGTGACCAATAGAGGGGGTACTACAGTTTAAAGGACACCTCTGCCTCATAGTTTTAGGATATTATCGTTAGAAGTCATTGCGTAGAGATGGTGTTCCTTGGTGCTTGGTGAAGAGACAGGTGACGTTACTAGCATAGTTGACAATAAATAAGACTTAATGCAGGAGTGTTTGCATTCTATATCTTTATTTCATTGTATAACAGAACTCGCTGGATAACCCTCTTATTACTTCAACAATAGCAATACGTTGGAAATAAAACATTCGGTGGTCGTTTGGATTGAAAATATGATTGATAATAACATCTTAATTGGATATAATCAATAATTTTGCAAATTATAAAACAATTTAGCTTCATCAAAAACCGCGCGGTTTTTCTTGATTTGATTAATTATAATTCGGATAGGGATAAAACTCATGAATATACCACCAGCTGTGGTTATTTAACGTGTAATCTGCAGGAGAGTCAGGTTTTGGCTTTACAAAAACAAGAAAAATATTGTTGAAATGAAACGCCTTTATTTTTGCTCTCAGGTTTATCGCAAGTTTATAAAATAAATCAACGGAGCTGGTTATTTTTATATTAACTATAGTAATTCACTGACAATGTTCATGCAGCGATTTGTGTATACTGGTTTCAATTGGGTGACTTTGATAAAGTAATACAAGTAATGTGTGATGCTTTTTAATCTAATTGTTTTACATGCCTATATCTTAAAATTAACAATCCAGAGTATTCCGTGGCTGAAGTGATCATTCAGTTTAGGATGGAGGTTATTTGTACTGATCCATGACAATATAAACCTATACATGACATGCGCGTTGGAATAACTTGTAACTGAACTCTATCAAGAAGGATATTCCATCTTTCTTTCTTGTTTACTTTGTTTGTTATTACATATATTTTTCACACTTAATATTACTGTTGCTTCTTCTGTGTATTTTCACTTGTTTGGATCGCATGATACGACGACATCTTAGAACACATTCAATGGGTAACTAAGCACACGTATATGTGTTTGCATACCGTATCTGTGCGGTTTGTATAGATGCATGCATATGCACGCCTGAATCCGTTTAACTTTAAACGAATACTAAAAAGCATATTGGATCAAGTTTCTAATAATTAATTAAACCTGAAGCCGTCAACTTATGTTGCGAACAATTTCTTATCCCTATATGAGGATGGCCTAAAGCTCAGACGTATATATGCAAGTTTTACATTCAATAAGAGTTTTCATTAAAAAAAAAAAAAACCAATAACATTGCGTTACAAATCTGTCGTTACATTTATTTTGTGCAACGCAAAGACAGCATGCTCCTATGTGCAGTGCACATAGCTCTCGTCGCATCCAATCCCAAGAAAGATCACACATATGGATCGCTATCACTTTTATTTGACCTGTTAGACTTTATTTTATTATTCTTTCATTCTACTTTGCTTCTTTTGTTCTGTGATGTATTTTTATGAAGAAAAACTTCCATTAGAAAACGGTTGTTTGTTTTTACCTTATATCGTCTATCGTGGTGGGTGACCTTTTCCCCCATCGGATGCTGTCTGTTCTACCGTCACACCCTACTGTTGGCGGACAACCATTGCCCCTTCCCCTCTGCCTCGCCGCTGATACCATACACGAAAAAAGCACCACGAGAAAACAAAGGAAGGCCACAATCCTTGCAGGCGTCATTCTAAAGAAACAAATGAAATTAATGCTCTTTTGACTCAATCATGCCACATTTAATAATAACGTATTCAGTATTGTGATATGATGGTCATTTGACTCAATCATGCCACATTTTATAATAACGTATGCAGTATTGTGATATGATGGTCATTTGACTCAATCATGCCACATTTTATAATAACGTATGCAGTATTGTGATATGATGGTCATTTGACTCAATCATGCCACATTTAATAATAACGTATGCAGTATTGTGATATGATGGTCATTTGACTCAATCATGCCACATTTTATAATAACGTATTCAGTATTGTGATATAATGCTCAGCGGTAAATACGTTCAAAAGAGAAATTTAGAAGAAAAAAAAGTATATTGAAAATAAAACAGAAGGAATTTAACAGAAAAACCCACAGCATATATCATCAGGTATATAGTTCAGAAAGACTATCTATTACTGACAAACAGAACTGTTCTTTAAATAGAGTTGTTTGTTTATTTTAACAGGTGGAGATGACCGAATAAGCTTCATGGAAACTATGAAGGTGACATCAATTGTGACCTATTTCACACCGTGCTTGTCAGGAGATGTCACACTAAATAGAATCAATAATGAAATGACAACCTAGACTTCGCGCGAAGGGGAGGAGGGGGTGTTGGGTTGATGAGGGGGTGTTAAGGGGGTGTTGAGGGGTGTTGGGGGTGTTGAAGGGGTGTTGGGGTGGGGCGGTAGTGTTGAGACAAAGTAAAAGGTTTAGACGTCACATGTTGCATTCTGAGGCATAGTTAGATATAAAATGTGTGCCTTTAACTCTAAACGCAAGCTTATGATCATAAATACCCTTGATATTTTGTTTGGTAGAATGGGGGAAGGGTGGGACGGGGTGGGAGGGGGTGGGAAGGTGTACACCCGTAACATTGGTCTAATTCTTCACCGGCTGAATTCCTCCGACTGACCATGGCAGGTGAGCATGCCATATCCCCCTGCCACCCCCCTCCCTCTTTGCGCATGTCACTGTGCATACGAGTTTGTTTTATTTTACAGCGTAATGCGTACCTATAATGGAGAAATTTGATGCCCGAATCACCTTTTATAAGGAGAGTGTTTGCACGTCAACTTGATTCAGAGCTACAATTCATTGTACCGATCAGAATCAAATTCTTTGAACTCGATTTGGATCAAAGTTGATCTCAGCAAAAAACACTGATCCTTCTTTGTTCAATGTATGTAAGCCCGTAGCAGTTGGATAACAAAAGATGTGTAAATCACATGTAAACATTTGAATCATGTCTATGGTATATTATTCATCCTCTTAAAAGTACACAGTTTGACAGATTCTACTAAGAATCCGATTTTTTTTTAAATCCAAGCTCTTTTACAGGGCCCACATCCTATCGATGTGTATTGATCGAGAAGTCAAATAGAATTAGGGACAGGTTGAAAAAGAACCTAGATGGCCCTTGACGAGGGGTTAACAAAGTCAATGTGTCGACATGATTTGAAATAATATGTCCTGTGATCATAAGCAGCTGGGGCAATTTGAACATAATGGAGCCATTCGTTCCACGGTGACATGCAGATGATATATCTTTGTGCAAGTAATGCGGCACTCGATTAAAGAGACACGTTGTACGAGTTCCGCGATGTAATCCTTATTGTCCATAAGTCATTATTCAATTCATGTTTGGTTAGTGAAGACAATATATGAAACACGTGGACGCTCAACACCTGTTACCTTTATTACTTAAATTTAATGAAAAATTATCATATCAATGACCATAGTGTAGTTCTTTATAACATAATCTTTTACTTAATTCGTTTAACTGCAACAAAGGTATTATTAAAGTTATCAGATTCATATAAGGTACGCTATGGTAATCGTGACATAAGTTCTGGAAGTTTCATATTTTTTATGTTTTATATTTACACTGGTTTTACCTGGAGTCCTACCACTATAAATGTATTATACTAAGAAATGTACTGTTCCTGCAGCCATTCTGAACTTGAGCAAATGTTGGAAGTCAAATACACATTTCATAATTACATTATTTTGTGTTATGTGAACAATTGTATAGACTTGTCTGAGGACGTCTACGTGTGTCAAGCGGTACCACCTCGGTACCACCAGTCCACAGCTTGCCTGTGTGAACTCAGGAACATTATGAATTAGAATAAAATAATCGCTCAAGATTTCCCTTTAACATCCCTCTGTTTTTAATTCTGTTTCACTAAAATTTAATACAAGTTTAAATTCCTGCAAAAAGTCATTTTGACTATCGCAATTACTTTATTAACCTTACCAAACTTTATATGTTCATGTCCAGTTCAGTAGTACGTTTTACCCCGGTGTGGATTTAAGTCTAGATTAATTTGGTGTGGTAGTTATTCACATTAACAATAAAATACAAATATTTCCCCTTCACTTTGGTGTTATTTTTTTACGGACCGTTTCATATGATCATAATTATATTAATCTAACTGGAGCTAATGCTGCCTCCTTCCCTTTAAGGTTGTTTTAGCTATCATTTTTCTCAATAAGTCTGTTCAGTTTAGACGTTTTCCTTGTACATCCTGGACATGGGTTTCCTCTCTTTGTGACCTTTACAAACGAGACGTGAACCATTTGAGTGATGAAGCTAGTGTCAAGACCGTCTTTCTGATGTTAACAAGTTTACTTATCTCACCGCCCACCTACAATTATCCAAACGTACAAATAGATTGACCGACAGGAGATTCAGGCGCTTGACTTGCTCCGGAGGAATCTTGTGCTTTCCGTCGCATTAAGTTGAACTTTACCTTTGTTTTCTTAAATTGATGAACAAATAAGTAGAATGAAGATTATGATTTAAAGGTAACCATTGCTATGATGGTTTGATGCCAGCTATATTGCTGTAGCGGTGCATTAACCAAGATAGTTTGATGCCAGCTATATTACTGAAGTGGTGCATTTGCTAAGATAGATTGATGCTAGCTATATTACTGTAGTGGTGCATTTGCTAAGATAGTTTGATGCCAGCTATGTTACTATAGCAGTGCATTTGCTCAGATAGATTGATGCTAGCTATATTACTGTAGTGGTGCATTTGCTAAGATAGTTTGATGCCAGCTATGTTACTATAGCAGTGCATTTGCAGATAGATTGATGCTAGCTATATTACTGTAGTGGTGCATTTGCTAAGATAGTTTGATGCCAGCTATGTTACTATAGCAGTATATTTGCTCAGATAGATTGATGCTAGCTATATTACTGTAGTGGTGCATTTGCTAAGATAGTTTGATGCCAGCTATGTTACTATAGCAGTGCATTTGCTCAGATAGATTGAAGCTAGCTATATTACTGTAGCAGTGTATTAGCTAAGATAGTTTGATGCCAGCTATATAACTGTAGTGGTGCATTAGCTAAGTTGGATTGTCGTCAGCTATATATTACTGTTGCGGTGGAATTATGAGATACATTCGCACAATGAACAAAATAAAGAGGATAAGGAAACGGACCAGAAACTTCTTGATTTATGAGCAATTTACAAATTGTAAAGAGATGTAAAGATTGATAACAATGAGCAGGTTTCAATGGTAATGTTACATTTAGTTTCATCGGTAATGTTACATTTATTTAAAGGATGTATGTTATCATTTGTCATATTTCCAATTAGAAGTAGATGAGCACTTCAAGTCACACTACCGTTGCTATATTGAGCATATGCTGATCATATTTCTTATTTATGAAAGCTGATTGAAATTAATTGAATCAAAATATCAGTTCCAGTATATATCAGATGCTAACAGCGATTTCTTTCAAATTGTTGGGACTTTAATTCGGCAATAATTAATTTAAAGTAAATTAGGAAGATGAAGTTGAAACTGCATCAGGTGACGTGAATATATTGTAACTTTTAACATGAATTCAAGTATTTAAGTCGTTACATACGAAGACAATAACTATTTTGCAGAAGTTTATTTTTTGGAAGTTCCAAGGATTTCTCAATGTTGTGTAAATGTGCCCAAATTAATAAATTCCACAAGTTCATTTCTTCGACCGCAAACAATATGTGAAACTATTTTTCTACTGATTATTATTTCCAAATAACACGGCGATCACCTCCGGTAGCTCCAAAATCAATTAGCTATTTCAGAGCGTCATAATATCGTCACATGTCGGTCACGTGATCAAATAATATCGATCACAAAATTGGTATTGAGAATTGTTCTCCTGTAGGGTACCTCCTGGTTAGCAAAATGCCTCAAGGAACCTCACTGATTGTGAGGCAAACTGTCAGGCAGTATGTCGTCAAATTATTTAAAGAGACATCGAATGAAGCTGAAGTGAGTCAACTAAAATGTAAGTACCGTGGTTATGAAAAAGCTCCAAAAGGTGCCCAGCTCAAAATTAATGTCGCTACACATGTTCAAGTAGAGGACATTATATTGGCGAAAGAAAGGGATTTGCTAACCTGTAACCGCTAGAGCAAATACGTTTTATAGTCCATAAGCAGCATTTCAATTATCCTGTCAGCTTTCCATCCTTGATCTGTTTTTATATATAGTAGTAGGAAATGAGTGGCTATATTTCCAATTAATCATTTCATATAATATAATATGTGAAGTGTCGTTGATGAAGCTGAAAAAGTAGTTTGTTGCCAAGGAAACGGTTGCT
The DNA here is from genome assembly GCA_020650975.1 of Apostichopus californicus. Taxonomy (NCBI): domain Eukaryota; kingdom Metazoa; phylum Echinodermata; class Holothuroidea; order Aspidochirotida; family Stichopodidae; genus Apostichopus; species Apostichopus californicus. The sequence goes on from JAIPMN010012397.1 coordinate 8,435, forward strand.
GAAGCAGTTCCTCTTGGCAAAAAATAGAATGAGGTATTTTAAGTATAAGTTATAACAACTTCCTGTGTCATGTGAAATAGTTTAACATTTTAAAGAAGACAATCACATGACAGTAATGTTTTACGTCACCAATTCAAAGTTGAGGGCGGTAATGTCATTAAAATCTAAATACAGATTAAAACTGTGATTGCAAGTACGCTCTGCATTGCACATTGTTCTACTCAAATTACACTGTAGATATAATAAAATACCGATATGTACATTTCCACAGTGGTATTCAGTTGCACACAGTTGTACTAAGCTGCCTACTAACTGCACAATTTCACATAGCAACACACAGCAGCATACATAGGTGTTCTCAGCAGTAAACACTGGGTTGCATAACAAGTACACTGAAATTCGAAATTCCTGCATGAAGAGACGTAATTTCAAAGATTGAATCGAATTTTTGGGATACAAAGTAACAATTTGATATATTATATATTCGAAGTTTCCGGAAAAATGTCAATTGCTGCAGAAAATAAACGAAAGTTACAAATGAAATAGTCGAAAGTTTGAGATAAATAAAGTTCGTTATTAAAATCCTAAATGCAATTCGTCTTTCTATACCAAATTTTTAAAGATAAATTTCGGTATGACAGGTTGAGTAGAAAAATAATCTATTTGAAGAATGTAAATTTTCTTTAACAAAAGTTAGCAGTTAGAAAGTTCAAATTTTGAGAACAGATGGGGAAAATGCTTTAAAGTCTTCCAAAATTTGAAAAGGAAAGCACAACGTTGAGATCAAATAATCGACATTTTGAAGTTCCCCAAGCCGGCCACAGATTGTCTGCCTTCAAGTTTAACGGTTTCTACACCCCCCCCCTCCCCGTCCCCACTTATTAATAGCTTCCTTTGCCACTGTAAAATGTTTACAAGTGAATGGATGATTCAAATCTCTAGGATCAAGGGAAGTAAAACATGAAAATAACTCACTGCGATAGGTAAATGATTTACTATTGTGGTTATTTTGAGTGTTGCAGTAATGTTTTATATCATTATAATCATTTCCTACTATTTTGTAATTGAAAACAGATAACACACTATCACACACTATCACACACTATAACACACTATAACACACTATAACACATTATACACACTATAACACATTATACACACTATCACACATTATAACACACACAAACACAATATATAACAAACTATAACAAACTGTAACACTGATCACACATCCCATCAGTATAGCCCTATAATGTGGAGAATAGATTATCTAATAAAGTTCGCACCTTCCGCAGATGACTTGAACAGTATTTTAGCTTTTGGTCATGTGGAATAATGAAATTATCAACTTATTGATCAGAATTTAAATTTGATCGGTGAAGGGGATATGGTCACTGAGATCAAACGTTTGTGTTGCTATTCCAGTTAAATTACTTCAGGCTGTAGATATAATTTAACGTATTTTTGAGACGCTTACTTTAATGTTCATTTCTTAATTGGACTTGACCGATAAAAGACAAACAATATCAACATGGACAAAAAAGATTGCGTTAATAAGTGTAAGAGAAATATAGTTGTTTCTTTGCCATATCTCAGATCACTATACGACTGATAACGTTTGGTATATAAATAACTTTATCGTTCTTGAGCAAAGACAATGCGAAATAATCTGCGCTTGTCTCAAATCACTCGGACGAAATACAGAACAGGAAAGAGTTATAACCAGCGTAAGTGGGTCTCAACTAGGAAGGAATAAAATGGTACTTATATTAAGTGGCTTCATTTGCATACACAGACATAGTAAAAAGGTGAAATGCTATCGAAAGTTCAAGTATAACTTCAGTTATTTAGACCAGAGATGAGATGGCAGCTTGGCTTGTGTACGGGACTACTATATAGATAAATAACTTAATGCAGAGAAAAGCTTTGTGAATAGAGACATATACAGTTAGTACAGTGTTTAACAGCTCTACATAAGCCATGTTGATTTTCTCTCTAAATACCTGTCTCTCTCTATATATATATATATTTATATGCTCTAGAGTCACTGTAGTAGGTACATAGTGGGATCTCTATGTTGCTTTCTCTCTCCCTCTCTCTCTCTCTCTATGCTCTAGAGTCACTGTAGTAGGTACATAGTGGGATCTATATGTTGCTTTCTCTCTCCCTCTCTCTCTCTCTCTCTATGCTCTAGAGTTACTGTAGTAGGTACATAGTGGGATCTCTATGTTGATTTTCTCTATATAGAAAATAGCTGCAGTTGTTGTGTGTTCTACACCCAACTGGGCTATGAGATACATTGCAAAGACATTTCGTTGTAATTTTTGTTTTTGATATGTATTTATTTTGTGTTTGAGGGAGCAAACCGTATGTGAAATTGATGCATTATCCCCTAACCAAGCAGGATGTTCCCCTTCTTCGGCTCCCTGCACTTCCGATCAATTACAATGTACCCCCATTAGACCTACACTCTCTTACACCTCTCCTAATATTACCAAGTCATCATCAAATTCCCACAGGTTTTCTAAACTACACCATCCCGTACCCCTGTACCACTTGCATCTGTGATTCTTAAAATAGCCCTGTCAATCTTGGTCACTGTAGCATCAACAGATATATTAATTATTCTATGATGCTTGTTTCCATAGAAGAAGTATTTGCAGAATATGTGACACAACAAATATGTAAGGATATTATAGCTAAATGGTGGGCAATAGACATGGGTGGGAGGTGTGCGTGGGGAGAAGGATGGGGAAGGGGAGGACGATGGGGAAGGGGTAGAAGGAAGGGGAAGGGGGACAAGGATGGGGAAAGGATAGAACGAAGGAGACAAAGATTGGGATGGGGATGAAGGAAGGGGAAGGGGAGAAGGATGGGAAGAAGAATAGGGAAGGGGACAAGGATGGGGAAGGGGGAGAAGGGAGGGGAAGGGGAAGAAGATGGGGAAGGGTAAGAAGGATGGGGAAGGGTAAGAAGGATGGGGAAGGGGGACAAGGATCGGAAAGGGGAGAAGGATTTGCAAGGGGCGAAAGAAGGAGGACAAGGATGGGAAAGGGGGATGAAGGGGACGGGAGAAGGATGGGTAAGGGGTAAAGGATAGGGAAGGGGGAGGTTGATTTAGGTGTGTGATATCGTGAGCGCTAAGTTAATAGCCTGGACTTAGACTCCTGGTTTTCTGGCTCGGATTGGCTGGACTCATCCGTGCGTCATTACAACAGGGACACACAACAAGCTTAAAAAAGGTTCAAGAGCTAAACCTGTTTGGAACACCTTATAACTATAGCGTATCTGGTCTTACTTAATGCCGCAATAGCAATTGTCAGATTGAGTCGACTTCTCCGAGACTGGTGAATACTGACACGTGATATCAAAGAGGATATATAATATGATAAACAGAAGCTACACTATATATATACCAGTATAATAATATATTCTTCATAAGTATAGCGATATGCTAATATTAATAGCCCTTTCTGCTATATGTTGAATTGACAATACATATAATAATGGAAACGTTTATTGTGATGACCGAAATGCTTTACTTCAGTAATTTAAACATTGACTGAGGAATTGTGAAATTTTAAGTTAATATGTTGGAATCGAAGCCCAAAGAGTAATAGATAGCTAGATTTAGAGTAATTTCTACTGTCTAGTAAAATTACAATCGAAACACTTCGTTTAGGTTTGATAATGAATTCTTAAAGAAGCATTTAGAGTAAAACAACCAGAAGAAGAAAACGAAATAGTTGCTTTTATTCTAAAGACGACAATCTTCAATAAAAAAAAGGAACGCAAATCAACAAAACCATTCCTCAAATTCTGAAGATAATGGCGGTGACTTGAATTTCGTGGCACCGTATCCATCAGAGGGTATTTCCCTTTAACTATTTACATACCGTCGGAAACAATAATAATAATAGCTTGTGCAAATAAAATACTTCAACACAGAGGAAAGTATACACTGCGGTTACTGAAGGGCAGGAAATTCTAAACAGAATTGCTTACAATTAACTGGAAAAGAAAACAGAAATCTTGATCTGTCGTAGAGTCGTGACTCTGTCACTTATGAATCTTGAATCCCAGACTGAACTACGAAGTGTTATCATACAAAACAAGAAGAAAGATATATTTTAATGTAGCTACAGACTAAATAATTGGTTCATTGAGAGTGATTGATATCCGCTAATATAATTACGACATAACCTGCCAGAGCGTAGGCCAATTGTGTGTTTATGAAACAACCATCTGTCGCTAACGACCCCGATCTTACAAATTCCACCATGTTTGGCACTTCAGTTACACATTAAACATAGAGAACAGCTTTACCTGTATGTGCAGCCAATTTAGGTGACAAGTTTCAATATGATGTGACAAATTGGGAGCATTTTATACCACTTAAAGATGACGTCACAAGATGACAACCCCCCCCCCCCCTCTAAACCGATCTACATATGCAAGTAGATATAGGCTGTTACCGGTGTCATTATCAGCTACCGAGTTCATATGCCTAATGCTTCTTAGATTCCATAAAGGTTTTTGTGCCAATTATTCTTCTAATACGTACGTAGGTTTGCTCAAGGTCATTGTTTTTAACATGAAGGTTGCACGGTCAGATCTAGCTGACGTCATACTACAATACTAAAACTGATGTTGCTTTCTCTCTGACTGTCTTCGTAGTAAATTACCATTCAAACGAACATTTACAATAGCCACGGCCCCTAAAACTATAGGAGACACCACACTATCATACTCTGATGCAATTTTGCTTGCATTATGATATTCTTGAACATAAGATTTTATTTTGCCGCCAAAAACAACTGTAAGACTTCACCTGCCTGTCAGATCATCCTCTACATCGTGCATTGACTTCCCTGTGCATTAAGACAAACTATAATTTACTAAATCCTACAATCATCCAAGTTTTCGAATCACACTTTTAGAAATATTTATAGATCTGCACTTTTACTTCAAAATGGAGTTTTAAATCCTTTACAATAATACTCTGAAGTATTTTAATATTCATTAATTCTTATATCTGTGATTTTCTTTTAACTGCCTCTGTTATAATCACTTTAATTAATTATTTGTTTTCATATGTACAGATAATTGATCCTATTTATAAATTTTAAATAGTTTAAACTGGTATAAAGGAATACACACAGTCAACATGACATACTACCTATGCCTGGCGATGATAATACACACAGTCAACATGACATACTACCTATGCCTGGCGATGCTTATAATGTGATGCAATGTAATGTGAGTTGCAGATATGCATGAATTTTTTCAAATTTGACAAATTTTCAAAATTTCAACTTATATTCTACTACTTAAAATAACACTTGACTGAACAAGCTACTATGACCTACATTAATATGGAATTCTACTTCAGAACAGCTTCGATAAATTGGCAAATTTGAGAAACAACATGTATAATAAAAATAAAAATATTAGACAAACACAACATTAACATCATGAAAGAATACAAAAGTGATAGCTTCAAGCAAAAATGATACCAAGCCTTGGCGAGAGCGAAAGTTTGAAGTTTCAAAATATATGTTGTTACCATACTTCATTATTACAACATTATGTTTTTAGATGTGTGTTTGGATGTAAACACACGAATAATAACAATGATGAAATTGAAAGGCATTATTACATAGTCCATAGTTTCGGGCAATTTGCGGCCCTGTGGTACAATCTTTACAAGTCTATTGGCGCAGCTCGCGGAACCATTGTGTTTAGTACATCGGATATACATGCGCATGTAGAAATACCTGCTATTCTACTGTATCATATAGAGTCATATGGTTCATATGACAGGAGTGTAGGTACAAATTAGATGTTGGCTCGCACGACCTGTGTCGTGTAAACCACTGTAGACCATATATACCGATCATATTATTGACTAGTTATATACTAGTTATCCATTGTTCCCAGCACATAATCTAATTTATACACATTCTTTACTTTCATCCGGTTGAATGCGTCATAGATACATTGGTATTGTCAGCTGGTATACACTAATGTTGATAAAACTACTTAAAACCGTTAAAAACACGCAATTAAAGGTAATATATTAACAAGATGTTCTTATCAAAGTACGACAATCGTGTTTTCTTTAGATTTATAGCTCACAATTTCTCCTAATGACTTCAGCATGCACCGAAGTGGTAGGCTTGTAGCTCTATTTGGATTACTGGACTGCTACCATTATTTCTTATCACATCAAGAAGTTCGTCGGTTTCATTACTGTGCATGCAATCACTTAACCATCTATCTTATATCACATTCGTTATGGCAAAACTCAAAAGCACTTTTGCATTAACAGCTCAATATAGATGCACTCTCTGAAGTCCAAAGAGGAGCTAGTATAGAAATTAATGACACACTCGACAAATAATTCTAGCAGCAGCAGACTTGCCGTGAGGTTGAAGTACGAGTTGTGGTAATAAATAAGTGACACATGTCGTTCATTATACACCATTAATCGTCGGTAACCGACAGATAAAATCGCCCTTTGTAATTTACGGTAGTTGAGTCCGATATAGGAATCAAGAGACAGAGGTATTTAAGATAGGCCCTGCAGGTAGGTGTTCTAAGGGTCTTCTACAGTACATCTAATTGATAATCTAGCAAACCTGCATAGTGTCTTTATATGGCAATCTGCATAGTGTCTTTATATGGCAATCTGCATAGTGTCTTTATATGCAGCATATATCATTCTCGAGTGAATGTATAACTACTTGTTTGTTTAATATTACAAAGGAATATTATAGTTTGCCTCACATCATGTAAAGTATCTCCGTGTCCTATTTGACAATGCGTGTCTCCATCTCACATATATAAATACACGCACAATGCTTAAAATACCGTCATTAAAAATAACAAATAAACCGTCACGTCGATATTCCAGGGTCGTATACGTAAATCGTATTTTGTTTGGATCATCCGCCATTTAAAGGAAAGTCGATGCCATGTGGGTCGTTATTGATTCTACGATGTTATACAACAAAACGATAAAAAAAACCGAGCTTGTAGAATGGCGCCAAGAGTGTGATTAGTATGGGCAGTTCGCTATACACACTGCAGAATACACACGAACGGAGGAGGACACGACCACTATTTTGCATTGCAATTAGATACGATGATATGTAAATATTGAGTAAACATGGCAAAGAGTATATTTTTATTCCTCGTCCTTGAATGAATCAGTCTCATAATGTAGCAGGTGACCAAGGTGTTGTTCCTGTATGTAGTTTCACCCACATGGTAAACACAGGTAAAAGTGCATTGAACCATTATGGAACAATAGAAGAAGAACAACATCGGCTAATAAATCTTTCTATGCGGATGACGAAAAAACGCGTGAGACTATATATCTTAGTTTAAACCACTTTGTTGTTTATATTTAATGTGATGGTATCCTAACAAGGAAAGTGAAGAGTTTAAACTAGGTTTCTACAATATATTGATTACAATAACTCAGTACGACAATGAAAGTCGTAACAAATACTTGAAACTATTTAAAAAGTTAAAAAAAAAAAATATATA
>JAIPMN010012398.1:0-22520 GCA_020650975.1 Apostichopus californicus
CCATCCATAACTCCATCCATAACTCCATCCATAACTCCATCCATAACTCCATCCATAACTCCATCCATAACTCCATCCATAACTCCATCCATAACTCCATCCATAACTCTGTACAAGGAAAGGATTTAGGGACATTAAACCAATCTGTACATAACCATCAGATTGGGATGAAGTCATTGCAAAATGCAGTTTACACTTTCAGACAGTTGAGTTAGCTTTAGTATTTTCCAATTTTTTTGTGACCAGTCATCAAGGTTTGAAATAAAGTGGAGGAAATCAACTTTACACGGGCAGGAAAATGTGACTCCATTTTTATATCTTCGATTTAGGAATCGCAGAAGAGACTGAATGCCAGAGACAAGTACGTGAGGCTGATGAGAAAGGTGCGCTACTGGGCGGCCACCAGCCCGCTTGTCACGAGGATGGCTCATTCCTGCCAGAGCAATGTCACAGCTCCACCGGTTACTGTTGGTGCGTGGACACGGCCACAGGGTTAGAGGTTCCTGAAACTCAAACAGGTCCCACAGAGGAGAATGTAGATTGTGAAGGTATTTGTTTAGCTAAGACAAACTTTCAGGTTGACCATTCTATGAGAATAGTGGTCGGAAGAGAGTAAAATATCTGGCAGAATTCCGTTTCACACATCCTTGTAATATCTGTCTCAGAAATCGAGACATTAGAACCTAGGTTTCTACCAGAGCATTCAAATCCAAATAGGTGATGGAAACCCTCTTGTATAACCTCAAAAAAGGATTAGAAAGAAGAGGGAGCGAAAATATCCATGGAAGAGTGAAAATTGTGATAGGGGAGTATATAGTGGCACATGAAAAAGTTCTAAGCATTCAAAAACCTGTTGAAGCTGGTTTCCCGTTTCATAAATTTTGGTGCACTTGATTTCATCTGTTAAATGAGACTTTGCTATAACAATGCATCAATAAAAAAATAAAAAAAACAAAACACTAATTTCAAGTGATATTCTTAAGATCCACCAACATGTAATGAAAAACACATAATGAATGAGAGAGGCAGAATAAGGAGTGTTGTCTGCATGTATTTAGAATGCCAATTGACAATCACCTTGGCTGCAATGTGTCTTTCTAATTAGAACCTGTGGAAGTATTGACCGTATGCCAGAGACTGGCTCAAATGGCTCACTTTAAAAGTTCCTTAGTGGGAGGCGACCAGCCCGCTTGTCACGAGGATGGCTCATTCCTGCCAGAGCAATGTCACAGAGCCAGCGGTTACTGTTGGTGCGTGGACACGGCCACAGGGTTAGAGGTTCCTGAAACCAAAACAGGTCCCACAGAGGAGAATGTAGATTGTGAAGGTATTTGTTTTGCTAAGACAAACTTTCAGGTTGACCATTCTATGATAATAGTGGTCGGAAGAGAGTAAAATATCTGGCAGAATTCCGTTTCAACCATTTGGCTGCTCTTAATGGATGGGTTTGTTCAATACGGAATATTTAGTGTCCAATTGCACGAATAAAAATGTGATGCTTTGGTTATTCTTTGCAAACCTGTGAATTCCCTGCATTCTATTAGTGTTTATGATGTGATTTGATGCAATAAGGTATGTATCAGTAAGCGATACAGAGTAATGCTGACAGTATTAAGGAAATATATACCCACTAAAGAGTTGAGTATACATGTTGGTGCTGGTCCTGGTAAAGATAAAGATTGGTAGTGGCAGCATAATAAGTGGTTTATATTTATCTTTCACAGCCGAAGGAGAAAGTGGCCCAATAGAAATTCCTATCGGAGAATTGGGACCACCTGATGGTAAGATGTCATAACAACTTTACAGATTTATGACTTACCAAGAATGCAGATTGCTGAAATAGATGTCAGCATTGATGGTGATCAATATTCTTATGAAAAATAATAATTACACATATCCATACTTTACTTTATTATGTTGATTAGTTAAGTTTCCATTTCAGATAATGTAGCAAAACGAAGAAAACTTCCAATTCCCAATAATCTTTGCCTTTTGCATGTGATTAATGCTATGAATGTTTGAAAATGATTATGTGGAATAGAAAATTTTCCCGAAAAGTAGTTAATCATTTGTTACACTGTTGTTATTCCTTATTTTTTGCTGAGTGAAACCATAAGGATCAGACTCCATGCTCAGTGTTCAATACTTACGGATCGGACCCCGATTCGTGGGATTCTACACCAAGTGTTAAAGGAGCTTGGTTTGATCGAGTGCAGTCTCATCTATGGGCTCAATTTAAAAACTTGCTTCATGCACTTACCAGAAAATTGTGACCACAAAATTGGTCATCAAGACCCAAATGCCGCTGTGTGGATTGCATTGTTCTGAACAATTTTGTGATGAATATTTGAATACCGCATAGCTCTCTCTATTTTATGGTCCCAAATTTGGTCGTATCAGAGCACATCTAAATCCAAACCTAATACCATACACAATCCACATGTCTTGATCAACCAGAAATTAGCATATTTTTTCCTTCCGGTATGAAAATGTGGGATTTTACTATGTCATTTGTTACGTTGTCTCTCTCTTCAGCATTTAATGAGTGCCAAGAAGGATTCTCTTTCGCTCCTGGTGTCAAGAAGTGTGTTCGTAAGTAAACAATTCAATGTAATATTTTAGCTCCTGTAGCAAGCCTTTGGCACTTGCCCTGGTATATGCAAACATTGATCTCGTAGCAGCACTGACAGACACCACGAATGCTAAAAACAATACACAAACATTTGCAACTCCCCATATGCATGGGTATATATCAGGCCTCGACAAATACGGTCGCCAACTCGCCAATGGCGAGTAGAATTTTGCGACTGGCGAGCAAAATATGCATTACGCTCGACATTTTGGCGAGTGGCTCATTCACTCACTGACTTTATACGATAGGCTTACTATTAACTTGTGAGCCAATCAAGAAAGGCCTATTGTCTAATGTTACACATCACATTAGTATTATCAAGTACACTGTTACAAAAACAAGTAGGTCCTAAGGAACAGCTCTGTTTACCAGCTTGTAACTAATTTGATACTAATCGCTCGAACTAAATGATGCACGATAGGTGTAACCAAAATGGAAAACAACAAACTTAAATAAATGCGTAACGACAACTCAAACAGGGGTACCTCGTGTGTATACGATCGGTACAAATGAAAACAGTGTTTTCAGTAGGTTAACCGCAATCGCGCGTTAAGGCCTACCTGACATGTCAATAACTAAAATATTATATCCCAATTCACAAGTCAGTAACATGAGGCATAGCTTCGGCTTTTGTCGACCAACTCAGTTCTGTTACCAAATTGTTGACCCTAATTATTATGGCCAGCAAGAAAAGACGAAACTTTGAATTCATCGGGTGTTGAAGAACTTAGGAGGATGGCTGATCATTGTAGTACTTTGCTGCTAAATGATCAGAACAACCCCGATGGCTTGAAGAAATAAAGGAGGAAATTCAAAAAGAGTGGGCTCAACTCAAGTCTCAAGTCAGTGGCAAATATATTCCATTTGGTCTCCTATCCCGGCTTGTAATCCAGGAAGGCTGCAACGATCCTCAGTTGTCTGATTTATTTAAAGTAATGGTGGTTCTGCCAGTGAGTTCTGCAGCTTGTGAAAGGGGATTCTCAACCATTCAATAGAATCAAAACTTCCCACTGAACACTTCTCTTGCCCCAAACTCTAAAGGATTTAACACAAATTTCTGAGAATGGCCCGTCCATAACAGATTTCAACCCGACCACATCAATTGACAAGAGGTAATCTTCCAGCAAAGGACGACATCACACCGACGGATATCGATTCCCAAACACAACATCAAAACCCAAATCACCACCAACGAACGACTCATCAGATGAACTAGTTTGCCAATCCCCCCACCCCCCCTCCCATCCGTATCTTCGAACGATTCAACTTCATTCAACACCATCATTTATTCATTTTCCCAAAGATAAGTAAGCAAGCAGTATTCGCGGGAACCTTAGCAGAAACAGAATGTGTGCAAAAAAAACCCGCGTATTTTCACAAAAAGTTTTGAAAGTATCACAATGTAACTGCTGTCTGAGCTTTGTGGTTTCTTCCTTCATCAGTAGCAGCAGTTAATGTATATATTCCTATAAGAAAGTTTATTGCAGTGAACTTGAAGCAAGTCCAAATCACATTTTTGTTCAACGACCAATGTCAATGGGCAATAACTGTTTGAAATCGCTTACTATTTGTACATTATGTACGGAGATTTTTCAGGTGCGGTGACTTTTTACGAAGTCTAGTGATACGAACTGAACTTTCAAGGAAACAAACGTAAAATAATAATTTTGCCGAAATAACATTACATATCTATAATATATATTATATATTATATACACACTTTTGACGAACCACTATTATAGATCGTTTTTGCTGTAAACAACTAACAGTAATACTATACGGCGATATCCTAAGTTACTACCTAGGCTTATATCACACAAACAATTAGCGGGAAAAAATGGCGAGAAAATTTAACGTTTTGGCGAGTAGAATTTTAGACTCGGTCGCCAATTGGCAAGTAGTTTTAAAAAAATTGTCGAGGCCTGGTATATATATATATATGTCTTTCAAACTCTGTACAAGGAAAGGATTGAGGGACATTTAACGGATCTGTACATAACCATCAGATTGGGATGAAGTCATTGCAAAATGCAGTTTACACTTTCAGACAGTTGAGTTAGCTTTATTGTTTCCAATGTTTTGTGACCATTCATCAAGAATTGAAATAAAGTGGAGTAAATCAACTTTACACAGGCAGGAAAATGTGACTCCATTTTTATATCTTCGATTTAGGAACTGCAGAAGAGACTGATTGCCAGAGACAAGTACGTGAGGCTGATGAGAAAGGTCCATTACTGGGAGGCCGCCAGCCCGCTTGTCATGAGGATGGCTCATTCCTGCCAGAGCAATGTCACAGCTCCACCGGTTACTGTTGGTGCGTGGACACGGCCACAGGGTTAGAGGTTCCTGAAACCAGAACAGGTCCCACAGAAGAGAATGTAGACTGTGAAGGTATTTGTTTAGCTAAGACAAACTTTCAGGTTGACAATTCTATGAGAGTAGTGGTCGGAAGAGAGTAAAATATCTGGCAGAATTCCGTTTCACACATCCTTGTAATATCTGTCTCAGCAATCGATACATTAGAACATAGGTTTCTACCAGAGCATTCAAATCCAAATAGGTGATGGAAATCCTCTTGTATAACCTCAAAAAATGATTAGAAAGAAGAGGGAGCGAAAATATCCATGGAAGAGTGAAAATGATGATAGGGGAGTATATAGTGGCACATGAAAAAGTTCTAAGCATTCAAAAACCTGTTGAAGCTGGTTTCCCGTTTCATAAATTTTTGGTGCACTTGATTTCATCTGCTAAATGAGACTTTGCTATAACAATGTATCAATGAAAAAATAATAAAACAAAACAATAATTTCAAATGATATTCCTAAGATCCACCAACATGTATTGAAAAACACATAATGAATAAGAGAGGCAGAATAAGGAGTGTTGTCTGCATGTACTTGGAATGCCAATTGACAATCACCTTGGCTGCAATGTGCCTTTCTATTTAGAACCTGTGGAAGTATTAACCGAATGCCAGAGACAGGTTCAAGAGGTTCAAGGGAAAGGTCCATTAGTCGGAGGACGCCAGCCAGCTTGTCACGAGGATGGCTCATTCCTGCCAGAGCAATGTCACGGCTCCACCGGTTACTGTTGGTGCGTGGACACGGCCACAGGGTTAGAGGTTCCTGAAACCAAAACAGGTCCCACAGAGGAGAATGTAGACTGTGAAGGTATGAATTTTTTTATACTAATTTTTCCATTTAAGAAAATAGGTTTTCACAAAATTGATTTTGATTATTTAATCGTAATATTTATTAAACCAATTGTCAAATGAGAAACCAAATTTCAAAACCGAGCAGTGAAATTGAAGAGGTGATGTGAAGGGAAAAGTGAAAAGTGTAGTGATTGCTCGTGATTAGTTTAGTTTTGAAGATGACTTTCAGGATGGGTTTGAAGATAACTTATTAACAACAGCCTTAATTCTGGTGGTTTTGAAATACCCATCATTCCAAGTGACAATTCATTAATACTTTGATAAATTTCATCAATAAACTTCAGAGGCTAATGGCTATCGCAGTACCATTTTAAGGTAAGCCATCTCAATAAGCTACACAAAAATTAATATAGGAAAAAGGTAATAGCTTTAATGAATATGTTTTCAAGTCAATAGAATTGGTCATTGATAGGCTAGCTCATGTTGGAATTCATCTTCAGGGTGCTCATGTTGATGGCTCAAAGAACAGATTTGTTTCCTGTAGATTTGAAGAAAAATTCGAGAAGGAAGGAAAAATTTATGAGACAAGCTGCTTTTGTATGTACAATGAAATGCCTGTGTAAGTGAATGTGAAATTGATAGCCTGAGTAGGTAGATGTATAAAAGTGAAGCCCTTTGTAAGTAAATGAATTTTAAGTGCATAAAGTTGATTTTAAACATTAACAGAGACTGTATGTCATTATTAAATCCAGATCATTGCAGAGATTCAAAATCGTCTTTCTTTTTCGGTTTATGTGACCCAATATTTTTGCTAATATTTATAGAAGTTAACTTTCTGATGCCTTAGTTTTCATCCCACTTTCACAAGTTACTTCCAATACTGCTTCCCAAAATGAATGGATAGACTTATAAAATACCTGTGAGACTCTTCATTTAGCAAAAGATTATTAAAATATAACACAACAACACAAATTCAGGGTAATATATAGTAATATATGTTGATGGTTTTTATGAGATTCGTCTAACTGGTTAATTTCCTTTGTCTTTGTTTAATTTCACACAGAGTCACCCACAACACCGTCACCCACCATCTCAGTTGAAGAACCAATTGTCCATGTGGATCCACAAGCCCTTCAAGAGGCAACCTTCTCGATCAGGATCACCCCTGGTCTGAGTCCAGAGGCTCAGCTTCTTGTGTACTACACCAGCCCTGAAGGTGAAATAATTGCCGACTCAGTCACCATTAAGGTTAACGAGGCATTCGAGAATGAGGTTTGTTTCCATTTTAATCTTTCTTAATCAAAGTATGCACGGTCAAGGTTGACTATGGTCACTGAGGATGCACACCGGGATATAATCAGGTCAATAAGGAATGTCAGTTTCTACTCCAAGCTGGTACTATATTGACATTTCACATATCACTTACATATATCAAACAAGGAATTTGTTTTCAATATATCAATTGCTCTCTATGCACCCTGTGTCCACTAAATCTTATGGCGAGCGATTTTTCCAGTACTCCTCAACCCTCCTTTGGAATAAACTCCCACTCAACATAAAGAATGTCGTGTCTGTGGAGATGTTCAAAACTGTTTTGAAGACACACCTGTTTTCATTGTTATAATTGTTATGTTTACTCTTATTGTATATTGCGTACATATCTTTCACTTTCTTTTGTACAGCGCGACGAGACTTTATTGTAAGTTGCGCTATATAAGAACTGTTTATTATGATTATTACTACCAACCTAGAAGAAAGGAGAACATATTCAGAAAATATGGATAATACGGTGCAGTTCTGTAAAGACTGTAACATATTGCTTGTGAATGCAACGTCTGCAAAAAGTAAAATGTAAGCTCTATTTGTTGAATCTTGTTCTTCCGATTGAGAGAAAGTTGTCACACAAACCAACCGACAGAGAAAGGAGGATGGAGAAATTTGTCTCAGTCAGTTTTCAAGCAAAGAATCCCACAAAGTAATTGCCAAAACAAAACAAGGAATTCATGTTCCACAGATATAGAAAACTTATTAAACTCTAATGCATGCAAAAAACAAAAAAAAAAATCAATACAGTTGATATTTTTGAGAGGGTTGTGAACTTACAATTTATTATGTCTATATTTTAGGTTCATCTGGAGTTTTCAGAGCCTGAAGTTACACCAGGCAGCGAAACAACTTTAAAAGTTTCAGCCGAGAACGGATCTCTCTGCGGAATCGGTATCGTCGATAAGAGTGTCTACGTGCTTGGAGGTGAAAACAAGCTGACACCTAAAAAGGTAAAAGGTCAAGGAACACTTCATGAAAATACTTTCTTTCCTTTTCATAATGCCATTATCATTTCTCGTCTTGTGCAACCGCTGCAAAGGATGACTTTTTTGTAAGATTATCTCAATATTTTTGGCTTCGTCTCTGACATGAAGTTCAATAAATTTAATAGAATAGTGTCTGAGCTAGTCTTAATGATATGTTAGCAAGAGTAGCTATGTGGCAACCAATGTGTAGCTGTATTGTGGTTTATTGACGTGTAAGTAAGTCGGTGGGAATGTTTAGAATTAGAGGGAGATTTTTCTATTCTTGGTTTTTTTTCAGTCCCAAATGGAATCATGCATTTGCCATATATTTTATGAAGTATTGTTTGTGTTCAGTTAAACTGCTCTGCTTTGTTTCTCTATGATAAAAACAGATATTTTTTTGTGGGTACACAAAGAACGTATCAAAATGATTAATAATCTAAAAATGGGCAATCCAGAACTAATGAATTTCATATAATTCACTCCTTTTGTTCGAGATTATATTCTTCCATCTACTGGAATTGACCCTTGATTTGCATATTAAAATATTCAATTTTTTCCTCTAGCTCTTTGCTGTATTTGACCTGTCTGTCAGAACAGCCTACTATGGCGATTATTGCTCCCGCGGCTACTACCGGTATCGCTTTAAGCGGGATATACTGCCTTACCCAGGATATGGTTACAACACAGTCACATACACAGATTCATCAGAGGCATTTAAGGTAAGTCTCTGGACAAGTGATACTTGTCAAATGTATCACGCCAAGTTAAGCAGGTCTATTAGTTGTTGATAATACAGATTGTTTGACAGGGTTTTGCATATACAGACTTTCTGAAAAGAAGAAAATAATAGATCTGCTGCTCATTCTGTTCCACAAATTCTAGTATTTGAATGTTTTGTTCTAACCAAAGAGCATGTTTCAAAGTAACAAAAGAACACTTTTTAAGCACAAAAGTGGACTCAGGGATGCTGTTTTGGGCACTTCGTATTCACGGTTTTACATAATACAGGGGCGGGGTAAGGAGGAAGGTCTAGAGGGTCCCCTTGTGCCCATTTTATCCACTGCTAGTTTGACACACCATCTCAGTATCTTGATTTTATTTCTAGATATTTGAAGGTGATATATTACCATAGGAAATCCAGGAGATCAAATTATAGTTGGTGGTCTGTGGAGACAAATGTTTCATAAAAACTGACTTTCCATTAAACATCTTGTGATATGTATGTTTGGATCAATGGTCTGATAAATAGGTCCTTTATTTTTGCTTTTTGTAGATTGAAATGATATATTCCTGACTATCCTGTCGCCAGATACAAAATTCCCTAACCTTGACATTAAGATGTTGTTTCCACCATATGGTGCAGATGGTTTAGAGTAAACATGAAACAGTACCTGCCAACAGAATATCCCATCATGTGCAAAGTATTTGTGATTCTTCTAAACCATTGCAAATATTATAAAGGATCTGGTTAGTAGTTGTGGGCCTGGGGACGTTTTCCCTTTGTCACTTACTTTCTCAATATCATTAAAAACAACAAGCCTCCATTCCCCTCCCTTCCCTTCCCTTCCCTTCCCTCCCTTCCCCTCCCTTGCCCTCTCTTCCCCTCTCTTCCCCGCCCTCACCCATTCCCACTCCCAGCCATTGAACTGACATACAATTGTTTTTGTTACAGAATTCAGGTTTGATGACAGTAACCAACTTTGATTTGGAGGTGGCTCCATGTACTTATAGTCCAGCAATTGGTAAGTGTTGCATATTCATAAAGCATGCAGATTCACCCAGTTTCTCACATCATCCCTCACTCTATATCCAAAGGAAACATTCTGGTTTTTAAAGTATATGTAATTATGCCAAGAAAGTGCATTCTTTAGCTCATGAAATGCATTTTCCTTGGGCATATACCTTTAGCTTTATTCCTAACTGGGATGGTAAGGTGTTGGAGGAGGAGTCATGTAACTATAAACCTATCATCGGTAAGTGATATTCGGGGGGGAGGGGCATATTCATGAAACCATGCTTGCATATACTTAAAACATGATATAATGTTTTCATTTGATGGATATATGGTACACAAGCTATTTTTTTTTTTATATCACTTGCTAGTGTAAGAAGTAACTGTTTGCTATTTGTATGAAAGAATTTGTACATGGAATAACTTCAAAATAAGACCACAAACACAAAGGATGTGATAGTAAAGGAGACTAACAAATAATTTCATACATTTTCTCACACAATGAGAATTTTAAGATTTCAGCTGTCCAAAGCTAACAACTATGTTGGTTTCCCTCACAATGGGCACATTTATCCTGTCATAACAACAAGAACTTTTGTTTTTGTCATAGAAAGAGAAAGGTGATGACATTATTTTGGGTGACATGTATGTTAAATCCTTTCTTTAAGAATGGCTTATGTTTACCAAGATATTACAAATCTATAGTACATTTCTAATAGCTTATCAGAAGGGCAATGAATGGAGTGTTATTTAGTTTGGTTTGTTATTGTATATACTTTTCATGATTATTATCTGTTTCTTGTATGTACCATCATATCACATTTGATAACTAGTATGTAGTTGTTTTTATATGCTAATAACAAGTAGTCTCACAGTAGTCCATAATTCACCTGTTGTGTTACATTTGTTTTTGTCAAAATGACTTCCGCAAAGAATAGTTGCTAATTGTATAGTGAGTGTAGTGCACTACTTGAAGATAACCTTGTCATAACTAGCCCGTCCGTTAGTTTCTGTATATATGACATATTCATAACTAGGCTGTTGGTTCGTTGACTAATTTGTACCACATTTTCACATTGTTGTTACCTCCCTCATAGCTATTACTCTGCTATTGATTTACATTATGATTATCAAACCTGAGAAAGCAGTCTTAAAGCTGCCTGTGTACTGTTGGTCTTGGTTATATTAATACCAGAAAAGAAAAGAAGATATCCTTGCATGGATTGAATCCCATCAATTTCTGAATGACAAAAATGAAATATGTAATTGAAATACAAAATCAGCGGCTGTGCGCTTACATTTAAAAAAAAATTCTCCAATTTTCCATTTTTGCATGGCTTCATCACTCACTCATCTATTGCACCTACAAAGTGTCTCTTCATCTGTTGGATTTGTTGAAAGTATGTAAGAGTGTTTTTGCCATCTCACCCTCTATATGCTAAATTGTCTCTTACTTTGCAAAGCCTTGTCAAATCTAGGGCATGTGTTCATTGTTATGAATAAGACAAACATGCCATTCAATGTTAATATTGACTACAACAGTGCCTTTGTATGGGTTCGTCTGTCTGTGGACAGAAATAAGTGAAGGAACATGCGATAACCCAACCTTTGGTGCTATAGGTAAAAATGATATTATTAATGAATATATGCAGTTTGAAAGCTAATTAAAGTCGTTAATGATGAGGGAGGAATCTGTTATTTCTCAGTTGAGAATTTGTGGCAAAAGGCAGTTTTTGTATACTTTCAATTATCTCAGAAAATAAAAAGCCATTAAAGATCACTCTTGTTTAATATGACCCTCTATGAGACAACAGAATGAACTTTCAGCAAACTTACACTTATGGAAGATTATTTTAAAAAAACAAACAGAACAACAGAAGCACTTGTATTTGAGCAAGTTCCTGGCGTATTTGCTGGTCTGTCTGTATATGTTTTGTTTCTTTGTAGAAAGTGTGACTCCTTTTGTTCCATAATGGGACATGTAAACGAGATTTTATAACAACAGCATTAAGCATTCAGCAGTATTAGCTACATGTAACAACAATGCTTTCCTTTTACTTTATATCAAAGCCTACTCTGTAGCTAGGGCCGGCGGAGAAGAATTATTTGACTCAACAGAGGGCGATAGAGGAGCTGCCAAACAGGATGGTGAGGATACAATCAGGAGCTACTTCCCATCCACTTGGTTGTGGACTTTACAGAGAGTCAGGTGAGATTCTGCTCTGAGACAAAACAAATTTCAAGAGATAGTTTCAGGGTTCTTTTAGTTTTTCCTTCTCATGTATTTTTTGTTTATTAATTGAACCTTGAAGTACTGTTGATACTGTTACAACACCAATGTAACACATGGAGACTCAATATATAGTATGGTCAGCTTTATTTTATTGTATTTGTATCAGATGAGTTCTAACTGAAGACAAGGTGTTAATACTATTCATAACAAATTTAAATGTACAAATTCAGCTGAAAGCAGTTTCATGCCAAACTTGCTATGGAGGCCTAAATCCTTGTTGTATTTAGGAAGAATGAATGCAACGTTTGTTGTTACTCAGTCGTTAGGCTACAAGTGTACTAGTTAATTACATCTAAGTTTATATAAATGAAAAAAAAAATGCATGTAATTTATTCCGTTCACGAATCAAACTAAATGCACAATCAAAGTTACCAAGTGGTTATGCTATAATTAATAGCTGATACCACTTATTAGTTTACAAGTTAAAAAATCATGATCTTCTTCATTTGAAACATGAAGAATGTCCGATCAAGTTCAAACTTGATGGGTAGGTGCCTGATCTTGTATACTTGTGTCTGCGTGATTGATGACATCATAGTTCATAGGTCAAGAAATCTAAAAAATTGTTTCTATTCATAACCTGCTTGTCAGTGCTTTGGAGAAAGGCATTAAACCACATGATGTGTAGAGAATGATGGGACAAACATTAGAATAGTACTTATGTGGATGTTCGGATGGTCCGAGTCAAAGTTCAATGAAGGTCAAAGTGAAATTGCCCTAGATTGCCCTAAGAAAAGATTGAGGTCACATTATGATTTGTATAAAAATAAAATAAAATGAGCAATATTCTGGCTGTGGCAAGGGTTATGGTAGTATAGAGTAATGCTGTTCAAAGCACTTGCACTGGCAGTATCAGCAGTACGTAAATTCTGTTTCGATCAGAGAAGGGTTAGGAACTGTTCATACTGTCAATTAGAGTGTTTGGAAGCATGATAGTAGAGGACAGTACAGAGTGTTACTTTGCAAGACTGTTTAAGCTGGCCGCTGCTATACTACAAGTGCTTTGAAACATGACAGTACTGAATAGAAAATTTGTCTATACTGGCTGCTTTCGTCAATTTAATTTCATGAATATTCATCGTCTTCAGTGAAACTCCAGCGGAGATGCAATTACCCGTACCAGACACCATCACCGATTGGATCGCTAACGGCTTCTGCACGAACGTGAAATATGGAGTAGGAATAGCGCCACCCGTAACACTTCGTGCCTTCCAGCCATTCTTCCTGTCCATGTCGCTTCCATATTCAATCATTCGCACAGAAAAAACTCCCATTAAGGTCTCAGTCTTTAACTACTTGGAGCAATGCTTAGTGGTAAGTTATAATAGAAATGATTGGACCATCTTAAAATATATCTTTGTCAATACAAAAAGTTGCACAGAAATAAAATGTAGTGTAGAGAAAGAATTTTTGTACATTTCAAATTCAGATTTTTGCCAAAGTGTTGTCGGTTAAACATTTGTGGAACTTAGACGCAGACTGCAGCTACCCAAATATTAAGAAATGTCACCCAAGATAGAATCTGGGCACGAAAAAAACCCAACAGCTCTCCTAAGTCCCGAAAAATTGAGAATGTAACAGTGTGAGCATGAAGATGTTACAGCAAGTGAGATATCACAAGGGAATAGATGAGGGGTGGGAGTGAGGGGTGCGGGTGGGAAGGGATTGGGAGGGTGTTGTTATGTATGACACTCCTATGTGTGAGAGACAAGGAAACAGCCCTCTACCCATCTGCCCACTATTTAAAAGAATGATAGCAGATTTGTCATTTTTTACCATTTTTGGCAATCTGGTAAACTATGAGGTATGTTATATGATGTATGGAAGTTTGGAAATATCTTTGAAATAGACCATGACATGCTTTTCCTGCTGATTCTAGGTGAGAATAACATTGGAAGAAAACGAAGACCTTGTTCTGAGTGGAGATTCTATGTACACAGTGGCTGTACCAGCTGGAGATGTTACCACGGTAACTTTCAAAGTTGCTGTGTTTGTTTTAGGTGAAATCCCCCTTCAAGGTGAGAACCCTTAAAAGTCTTTGGATCTAGCTGAACAGTTTATCTGTCGTGCTTCTATTCGATCAGTATTTACAGACGATGAAGTCTTCCGATAAAACTGGACAGTTACAAAGATCTCTCATATACTGGGGGAAATTCGACAAAATTGTAACTATATCAATATATATATTTCACAAATGGGATTGTTTCATCAATGCTTTAAATATGACATATTTGAAATTATTGGTGGTAACAGACAATGCGGTTGTGCCTAGTTACCAGAAGGATTTGTTAATCGATGGGAGGACCGTGCTGGAGGGAGTTGGTGCAATAGAGTGAAGGTTACAGAACTTTTAACTGATTGAAAAGTGAATTGCTTTTGTAGTTAACTATCAATTAAGTGTTTGCTTTTCGTTTCGATTCCAATTTGCAAATGTTTCTGTGCCTGATGTTGGTCATAATCATATGACTACTATCCGAGAATTCTTGATCTCCTTCTCAGGAAACACATGCAGTAGATACAGTTGCTAAACATTACCTTCTTTGATTTCATCACAAAACTGAGCTATTTGAGAATATTGCATGATACTTTTTTGATACTTGAATTTTTAAATTATACATTTGTTTTTGCCCTAGTGGGGTAAAGTATATCCCAATAGGACGTTAGCATGATAGCATATAGTATGGAGATACAAAGTTTGGAATTGTGGTGTAGAATTTCAAGGTTGCTACTGGCAACGATGGTGTTATGAAAATCATCGTCATCATTGTAAACGAGGTGAAAATGTCTTTGCTCTCTTTATATGATCAATACTCACTTATTAATAGAAGAAAAATAATATTCTTCATAGAAACTTGGCATTTCAATCAAGCCTTGAATTCAGAGTACATGAATGGTTAAGCTATCAGTGGAATTATGTCACGTGTCAAGGACAAATTAACAGCAAGGTTACAAAGAGAGAGGAAAGGTTTTGGAAGTACCTGTGCCATGATGACATCACAGAGCCTAGGATGACATCACAGAGCACATGATGACATCACAGAGCACAGGATGACATCACAGACCATATATTGTTATCCAGTTTATGTGGTATTAAATGGTTGATGTAGCCAAAATAAGTCATCTACAAACAAGCGTATCCAGAGTTAGAAACAAGATATTGAGATTAGGTGTTGCGTATTTTGCCAAGCAATGTGGAATGTTCTTGTAAAGTTTCACATTTATGCCACTGCATTATCTCACATTGTCTGCCACTGTAATAGTCCTTTAAGTATTTTCCCCAAATATCAATGTGCTATACGAAAGGATATATCATTAATTTAACAAACTGTACATAGTAATAGTTGTAAAGATGTTGTACATCTCAAGGATATTTGTTTTGATATGTCTAATCCAGTGACTGCCGAGTCGATCAGCGATGATGAATTCCTCTGCGGGAATGAAGCCGTCGCAGGCGCAGCAGGCACTTCCGACACTGTCCTACGAAATTTGAAAGTGAAGCCGGAAGGAGAACCAGAGACACGGACGGAGAGTGTGTATTTCTGCCTGGAAGATGATGAGACTTATAACAAGCATATCTCACTTAAAATACCCCCTCAACATGTACCTGGGACTGCCGTTGGTGAGATAACTGTTACAGGTAGGTCAGAGGTCAGATTTTCATTATGGTATAAATGAAAGGGCTTGCTTTAGTATTGATATGCTTGTGCCAATGTTTTTCCAAGATTTAATGTTTACCTCGAAGAAAACTTTGCACTGAAAAACTTGACATGGCAAGAGTTTTGTTAGTTTAGTAGAATAGTTTGGTTTGGAAAAAGCAACCAATATATCAAAATGTTTTCTTTGATAAGATGTATTGTGTTGGATAAAATAATCTTATAAAAGAACCTTCAATCAATTGTAGCTGGATCTTACTAAAAAACAGAGCATCTTTGAATAAGAACTCACCTAGCACCGAAAGAAACTTCCATTCTATTATGTTTTATTTACAAAGATGTCCATGGCAACGAGCAACGTGTTTTTAACGTAGTGCTTTCTTATTACTATCTGAAAGAAAAATTCATGTTTTCATCATTGAATGGTAAAACAAATGCTCTGTATTCTGAAATCAAATTTCTCAGGCGACTTAGTTGGCAACAGTCTCAGTAACGTAGAGGATATGCTGCGAATGCCGTACGGATGTGGAGAACAGAACCTTCTCAGTATGGTGCCTAACATCGTGGCATTGCAGTACCTGCAGTCTGTGGGAGAAGCCACACCAGAAATCACTGTAGAGGCCAAGAAAAACATCTTGAGCGGTTACCAGAGGGAACTGAACTATCGTCGTACTGACAACTCGTACTCTGCGTTTGGCAACAGCAACCCCGCGGGTAGTACCTTCCTGACCGCATTTGTGGTCCGTACCTATGCCCATGCTCAGAAGTTTGTGGAAGTAGATGAAGAGGACCTTTTCGTCACCATCCAGTGGCTTCGAGGAATCCAGGAGGTCGATGGATCCTTCCGAACTGTTGGTTACCTAGCTCACAAGGCCATGAAGGTATAATATCGCACACTTCATCATCCGCACACTTTGAAATATCCTGCTGTCTTGTTCAGTGTTTGGTTAGATATATTGTTTGTAGGTCTATGCATGTTCACAAATGTTGGCTGTTGCAAAAGAGAAGGGAGAAAATAGCTCAGCAGTCCCTGTGTTTAAGTTGTGGTGATTATGACTATGTAGCAGTCATGTGGTTGGGAGAAGAGGGGGGGGGGTGGGGTGGGAGATGTTGGATAAGAAAATGTTCTACTTGGATTAGACTTCCCTAACTCTTCAGTCTAGTGTATGAAGGATCATTGAAACATAAAATCCTTGAAATGGAATCAGAATTTTTTCTTAGCTGTAATACTGGGAAGTTGTGCATTACAAAGTATCTTGGTCACATATATAACCAGCATCATAGTTGGAGTTGCTTCTATAAGGTAGCTCTTAACTAACATTCAGCCTATATCATTTTCAAATACAATAAATATCATGTAGTTTACTTATATTTTGTATCAATCTAACATGAGTGTGATATGTTTACAGGGAGGAGTGAACAACAACGTAACCCTAGCTGCTTATGTTGTTTCAACTTTCCTGGAAGCTGGATATGGTACAGAGGTAAGATCTCTCCACAGTTATTTCAAAGTGTGAATGTATGAAGTATTAACAAGAATAATGCAAGATATTAACCATACAAAGTGGTGTGGCATGGAGCAGTTATTGAAAGAAAAGAACAACTAAATCAGCCTACATGCCCCTAATTATCTCATAAGTAACAAAGTCTGGTGGGTCAATTGATTTTAATGTGGTGTTAAACCAGTAACAATTTTAATTGGCAGGGTGGTGGTAGGGGTGGGGGGAGAGGGAGGGTGCAGATTGCTTCATGAACCGGTGAAAATTATTCTCTTCTAGTAATTTTGTTTGTATTCGAATTTTTTTATATTCGAATGGATTCTTTATATTTTATCTACAAGAAACACTGTCCTGATTTGATATGCAACAATAAGCCATGCAAAGTGCTTAACCCAAATAAAGACTCCATTTGCCCCGCTTGGATCTGAGGTTTCAATTATGATCAATATGCGATAGCTGGACGTATTGATATGATAGCAAAAATCTGTGAAATCAATATATCAATATATATATATATCAATATATGTATGTATATATATGTTTCATGTTTAGCTGGTTTAACATTATTATGAAACATGAATCCCTTTGTACAAATATTTTGCAAAAGGAAGATAACAACTGATGCAATCAGTGTTTATGCCCCTATCAGTGTTTTAACCCCTTTCTGGGTTTCTTTTTTCAATGAATCTTCAGTAATATGATACTAAAATTTGAATTAATCCTAAATATCAAGGAAGTTTAATATAGTTTCTTCACTCCTTATACACCTCCAATGGTGGTTAAGGGAGTTAAAAAATGAATTTGATTTGATTTTTTTTATTAACATTCGTCAGCCAGATTATTTTCTCATGTTAGCATCAATCACATCTATGAAACAAATTTGAATGTTTTTGAATATTTTCCAGTGTCTCTCTAAATTATTGGAGATGTACTTTGACTAGTCCACCTGATAAAATATATCATTACTGAAGCTAAGTATTTCATTGCATAGCAATAAATAATCTCTTATTCCTGTAGACATCTAATCATACTTTTTGTCCTGTGTTATGTTAGGATAAGACGGTGGCAGCTGCCTTTAAATACCTGAATTCTCAGCTGGATTCGCTAGAGGACACCTACTCCATGGCTCTGCTTGCCTATGCATATGCTCTGGCTGGCATGGAGGAGTTTGATCAGGTCTACGAAAAATTGCAGGAATCCGCTGTCAACACGGGTAAGAAAAAAGTGTAGAATCGGGAAGTTTGCTAGACCTCTTTATACAGTTCTTGGATCTTAAATCTAACCAATCATAATGTTTTTCTTCAATACTGCACATGTACCATGATACAATGGAGAATTTCAAAAGGCCTTAAAAAGTGAAATGTATCTTGTCTTCATGAGCAGCAAAGCAACCCTTAGTGCAGTAGTGCCCCTCCATGAGCTGTAGCTTTCCATTCTTTTTGTGGGGGTAAAAGGTCATTTTGAAGTCAGCAGAGGTCAAAATCGTAAAAGGTAAAAAGCTCTGTACAATTGGAACCTTAACTCCCAACAAAGTTTGTACATGTATCCATTGGACATAGGAATTAACCACAGGGGATCATCGATCTGGTATTTTTTATCAACAATTGCCAAAATCACAGGTTTTCTTGAAAAGATTTATACCCCCCTTCCAAACACTGAAAAAGGAAAGGAAAACTAAAAATAATTTGATAGTTTGTCTCTAAAATGTAACTCTTCCTCTTTCAGAAGGAACCAGGCACTGGGAGAGTAATCGTGAAGGTGTTCCTTCGTACACCTCATACTACCAAGATTCAGCCAAATCCCAGAACATTGAGATGACCGCCTACGTGCTAAGGGCTATGATACTCTACGACATTCCAGATCTTGAAGTAGAAGGCAGCTATATTGCCCGTTGGTTGGTAGCTCAAAGAAATCCAAGGGGTGGCTTCAGTTCTACGCAGGTAAGAGAGAAGATTTGATTGGCGATGGGGAAACGAGTCGTGCTGTTGTTGAGGGCAGGTCAATATATTTCAGTGGTTTATGGTCAGAGTTACCGTAAAGCTGGTCGGAAGATGCAAACATTTACGCTTTAGTATAGATATATCATTATTGTATTTGTTGCATTATCTAATACCATTCCTGATGGTAACTGGGATTGGTGATATGTTCGTCATATTAGACATACGATTAATGCATTGTCCACAAGAATAAAATCGTGGCTTTGCATATACAAGAAATGTTCATGAAGAGAAACAGTATGTTAATGATTTATAATTTTATTTGCTACTTTATCATTCCTGATATTATCATCTTTGTTATACTTTATATCCTAGAGTAAATTGTTTCCTACAAGAATATATTGTAGCTTTTGAAAGATACTTTTTAAGCAGCTTTTTGAGTTTGGTTGGGAATTGTTCCAAACATATAGGTATACTACGACTGGAATTTATCAAAGTAAGACATCCTAAACTTTTTCCACAAATTAAATGTAATTGAATGACTAATTAATATACAAATGTCATTAAACGACTAATTAATAAACGTGATTCGGTCCTCTGCATTAGCTCGGATGGATACCCCTCTTATTCGTCAAAATAAAAAACACATGCAAAAGCAATTTTTAAAAATGCCACAGTTTTTTCCAGTTTTGCTTCACTACTGAAAATGAAGTTTGGCTGAACAAACTATAAATGAGTCTCTTTGCCATGGGATTTTACTTTCGGACTAGAAATAAACATATTCATTAATTTAACTGAATTAGAATGAGTGTTTAGCAGTTTTTTTCCTTCCTCTTGATATGTCTGAAGAGATCGGAACCAGGATGAAGCAGGTTTTATCCTAAAATTATCTCTCTTTTATCAAATCTTTTTGAACCAAAACTGTATTCCTTTGTCGCATTAATGTATGTATGTCTTAACAGATTGCTAAATGTCTTCAGAGACGCTTCCTTTTCCAGGCAGACAATAATTTTTGCGATAAACTACATTAACTTGCAGCCTCGCCTAGCCTCCTTTGCATACTAGAAATGGTGCTGAAATGCTTCCTAAATGCCACAACTGTTTAGGCTATTAAAAATACTATTAAAATATACATTGGGGGATAAAGAAAGACATCCTAAGTTTCTTCTGTAACATTACCATTGTAACCTTAGTAAAGTTATACAGCAAGTGAATTGTGGTTACAAACCACAATCAACTACTTAAAATCTACCAAATGTTAACAATTGTTTCCAAACAAGAAGTACAGTAAACTAATTACTGCTAACAATGAGCATTTTGAGTTGTCAAGTTGGTAGATCGTGGCCTATCTTTTATATTTTTTCCACCCTTTTCTGTTTTTCATTTTGTAGGACACGGTCATTGGTCTAACTGCATTAGCAGAATTTTCCTCGATGGGCTCAGGTAGCCCTGACATCACATTGACTATGAACATTCGTGGTGGAGAAACCTTGCAATATGAAGTAACCACGGAGAATCGCTATGTCCTCCAACAAGGCTTCTTTGAAGACTTCCCAGCTGAAATAAGTGTCAGTGCTGAGGGAACTGGGTGCGCCCTCTATACCGTAAGTGGTCATCATGTTGTAAACCTATCGTTCAAAATATACTAGATCAGAATTGAAATTTTTGATATTTCTTTTCCTTTTTGAAAAGAAAATCAAATCTAATATGTGTTTCTCCTTTTTGTGTTTATTATTGTGTTTGGGATATTGGGCATAAAGTATTCAGTGAAGTAAAAGAATAAATAGTCTGTTCACCTCAAAATATCAATTTCATTTTGTGTCAAGTATGACATGGGTGGTTTCATTTCTTTCTCGCAACATTGTGCTGTTTCTACAGTTTTGCTTTTTATTTCATTTGAACACTTCAAAAGTTTATTTCCCCCTTTGTTGTTTTAATAATGTCTTATATGAGATTACTGCAAATATGAAGGGTGGTTCCATTTCTTGCATTCTGTTGTTTCTGTTTCTGGCAAGAAAAGCAAACCTAAAAAGTGTTTTTCATTTATATATTTTTTATTTTGAGATATTGGTCATTATGTATTGACCTCAGCAGAAGAATCAAGGTTTGTTCGAGTCAGTGTTGAACAGAATGAGGTAAAAAAAAATGCTGCTACTTGTAAAAGAATTACTTTGGTTATTGTCGTTATAAGGTAAGATTCACATGTTAGATCTCTCTGAAAGCCAACTGAAATTCTATATCCATTTAGTGTAGGTAGTGTTGTAGTTTATGTGTTATGAAAGTGTTATTCGCTTCTAACATTTGCTAACACTGCTGTATAGAGCACAGTTGTTGTCAATGTATCTATTCTGAAGTGATGATCTTGTTTTTGCAGGTGTCTGGAGATTACTACATCAAAAAGGAAAAACAGTTGTTAGATCCATTCTCATTAAGCATCAAAACTAAAGGTAAAAGACCACTTTTAAGGAAGAGGAGGGACACAGGTGAGGCGGAGGAGGAGACGGAAGAAGCAGCACCTTGTGATAAATTCACCATCTCCATCTCAGCAAGGTAAAAAACATGTCTTCTTTACCAGATGCATTCCCTGTTAACAAAGGAACAAACCCAAAAGGTGGATAAAACAATTAATTGTGCAAATTTTAGCGTAGAAATTAATTTCTTTTTGGGATCACTTTATTTGTGCAGTATATAATTCTTACAGCCGGTGATTGTATTTGTTCACCAATTTTTACCGAACCAGCCTAGGATTACTAAAAATAGAAGAAGAGATTGCCATTGATCAAATCTAAAACCCCTCATGAGTTTTTCATGGAATGAAGGTGGTTCATTAGTAAGTAAGTCATTTATGAATTTTGATTTGATCCTGAAATCGTAGACCAGACAGTGATCGTAACAGTACAAATGACATTAACAGTGAAACAAGGTTACCTAATCTTGACTTTGGATGTCATTAATTGGAAATGAATGGTGGCTAGCACAGCTAATTACCAGCATCGTTATTGGATTTTAGTATCGAATGCAACAAAACATTGATCCAAATGGCCCCAATAACTGCCTAAGGCAACGAGAGCCAAAGAAGAAGTCCGCAGCACCTGCAAACTTCCACTGCAGCAAGGATGAACCTAATATCAAGATCAAATATGAAATATATATGTCAAACCAACAGGATATATTTTGTGAAACTGCAGGTACCTATTGTGTAACACAAAAGACTTATTGCCTACACAGACTTGCCAAAGGGCGCTGCCGCCCCCTTCAGTGTCCTACTTCTCATACAGTGCCTTAAAAGCAACTTAATAGCTATCAAATCTCAGTTTTGCTTCTAG
>JAIPMN010012400.1:0-10490 GCA_020650975.1 Apostichopus californicus
ATATATACTGAACAAATATATATACTGAACAAATATTTGAAACGAAAGGTTCACTAGTTACCTAGAAGTACAAGTAATTATGGAAATATTAATGTTTCAATTTCCAATGACACCACAGAAATGCTTTTGCTTAAATTGTTTCGCAATGTTAAAATATGGAAGTGTTATGAATATTTTAGCATTACCTAGCAATTTTTATGGTGAAGTACTACAAAGTTCCCCTAAATTTAATGTACTGAATGTTCAGCAGAATATGACTATTAATATGGTAGTATCTTGACAAGATGTTACTGATGTCATATTTGTATCCATGGAAACCATTTATAAAATCTCTTTCAGTTCAGCAAAATGGTTAAGATATTTGAAGCCTACATACAATATACATGTATTTAACATGCAAAGTAAATGTTCAAGAGAATAAAAACTTTTCTCTTTTTTTGTAGTATTTCTATTCTTTTCCCTTTTCCTTCTTATTTTTGACAGTTACAATTGTAATGTGAATTATCTCTAAGTTTTCTTACTTACATTTTTTTTCTATATACGAACACTCGGTCAATATTACATTTTTTTTACAAACAGACAATAGGCCTAGATAATAATAATGAATTAACTAAATAAATGAATAATTTATTCAATTATTGAACATTTAACTATGTACAGTCTACAAAAAGGTTACCATGAGATTAATACAGAATACCAATAAAAATTTAAAAAATCATGAAGAAATAACATTAAAATAAATATCACTTACTCTTTTCTCACTAAGTTACATCTAAAAAAATAATCCACTATAATAATCCAATAATCCACTATTGTGTGCTCTTACTAATGCTTTATGAAGCGTAGTGTTGTTTTCCCCTGAATAGCTACATCACTCTCTCACACAAAACACACACAGATGTACATAGAGACATGTGCATAGGCTGACTGGAGCAAACTGGTCGATTACACTGTTATGATTACACAACAGAGGTATTGCGCAATGCCACGTAAAAGGAAGCTTACGAGTTGCACACAAGGGGAAACCCCTATGCATAGCTTAAAGTGGTTTTCAACAGGAAAACATGTCATATATAAAGTATCTATGGATTTATAATCAATCCTTTTGAATGGAAAAGAATTCGTTGACGTTTGTTGTTATTTCAATTGAAATCTGCAAAAAGTCTCAAAAGGTACTTAAAACTTATGTTGAATTCTATAGACCTATGTGTATCATGTGATAAAGTATACAGTAAGGAAGCAGAGTAAATGCAGACCTTGCAATATATATAGATATAGATATATAAATATATATCTATTTATATATTAATATATATATATATGGCAATGTGGGAAGTGTTCAGATCCTCAAAGTTGTTATATAGTTACACATCCCTGTTAGACTGTCATGAAAATCACTAACTTAGAACTGAAAGTTAGTAACATCGATCAATAGATTGTAACTCTTGCCAGCTTGAAACTTCTTCTTCTTCTCTTTTTCTCCAAAATATGCTGCTACTTGTACAAAACCAGACTCGTGTTGTTTTTGGTCTGCAAACTTCTGACCATTTATTCAAACAATAATAAACGAATAAACCATTCTTAAAATGAGGTTAAATTGGTGAGTAATTACTTTGTCTCTCCAGCGTCTCGACAGAGGGAACTGCGATTTATACAGTTTATCATTACACTACTCAGTGATGAACTCATGGGTTCCGTAGTGATCCGCGGTTAAATAGTGCAGCTCTTTAAAATTTTGTGGAATTAGATAGGACCAATACGACAGCTTTTTACTTTTTGAAAAAAAAATCAATAAAATCTGATTTTTTATTTTTTTGTAATACACATGTCTTTGATGAATGCCACTGTCGAGGTAACTTGATTTTTGAGGCAGTCTCTCTAAATTACTACCATGAATGGTATGATTCTACAGGAGGCATTATGCAATTTGGAGACAGATAAAATCTGACGATTTTCCATATTTTTGTTACACTTTTGTTTAAATATATGTAGCGAACCCACTACATGTTCTAGCGTATACAACAAGTACATTATTCTTGTTGAATACTATTTTCACTATCTTGCTACAAAACATAATCAACTATTTACATAACAATAGGATGTCTGCTTGACTTCCTGTTTTCCTTAAATTGAATCTTGCTCTCCATACAAGAAAGATATTGACCTCATTGATTATTATTATTTAAAGCCTTGAACATGAAGAAGGACCCTTAAACTTTTAAGTCTATTGACTGTACAATACACCTTCAAGTTTGAATTTCAGTATTGAAGTTTTAGTGGTAACGTCAGCAATGGTTTTTATACATGTCCTTTAGGCTTTATGCCTTATTCTCTGGGGTATCTCCACACACTAACTCCTGGGTCTTACAGTATTTTAAACATTGAAGACAACTTATTTTAAACTTTAGTTTTTATTTTATATAATTGTAGTTGGAAACACCCTTGGAAACTTTTAATTTACAAGTAAAAGATGACTAACTGATTCTGCACACTGATTGATGTTACAAGTTACATGTGCTTATATGCTAAATAAATATCAAACTACAGAAGCAGACTCACGGAAGTTTCTTACAGTAGTAAAATCATTAAAGAAAAATTGAATAAAAATTTCAAAACATGAAAAAAAAAAAAAAGTGATATGAATCAGTGATTTTGTACGAAAAATCACTTGATTTAAAAACGTGATTTACATCAGTGATTTAAACCACCGTGATTGTTATCAGCCAACCCTGCTTTAATATTAAATGATACTGAAAATGTACCAAAATGAAGTTATCAACCAACCCCTCTCCCCTCCCCCAAAAAAGTAAATAAAAAATAAAGAAGGTATAAATTTTAAAGGCATGTACAGACATGACCAGACCCAAGGTAATAAATATGCAGTCTATCCATCATGATGAAGCTGTGTCATTGTGAAACGTTCTTGATATCTAAGCTGACAATCTACAACACACAAAGAAATGGTCAATACCAAATATGAAGTGATCCGTGTCGCAAAAAGTGTTTACTTCTATTTCCTCCAATGTCAAATTTATAAGTACTATATTTAGTTATGTGGTATGTATATTAAAGAGCCTCCATAAATATCTTGTAGGACATTTGGATTATTGCCAGGGAAGTTTGCAAGGCAAGATTCTCTTCTGTATATAAAGTAATATTCTATAACAATAACACAACTATACAATGTCACTATAAATGCAATTTGTCTATTTCCCAAACTAATGCATAACGAACCTTTTGAACAAAACTTCAGTATATAGGGTAAATTGATTTTTCAGTCTTTCATTTATCATAGGAGGTATGGAATTGCTTCCTTGTTTCAACCCGTGGAAAGACTTTGGTGCACAGGAACAGTTACTGGGGTCATAAACATTGAGTATTTCTTGCATGATTTGTATGCTTAAAGGGATACTCAGGTTTTGCTTGTCTTTAAGTAAAAAAAATTAAATAAAAATGGGTCATACACTGCGATGGTTGCTCTTGTAGAATAAAGTTATGACTGTTCCAGAGTTTTATTAATAAACAGTCAGTAAACTACAAGGATTAATTCTCTACCTCAGTCTTGTACCAAAATTACTTAGAGATATTTAACTAAATTGCAAAATACTAACATTAGCACAAAAGTAACAGCGACAAGAATAGGATTACTGTGTAAGGTATTTAAAGACCTTGTGACTTACAGTGACTGCCTTATAATCTTAATTCTTCCAGTTACAGCGTGAATAATTTGTGTCCGGCCTTTTGGTGTAAAAATTGTCATGAATAATTAACATAGACATCCAGAATTCTGCCCTTCCCCTTCCCTTCCCTCTCCTCCTTCCTCTGCTCAGCCTCTTATCCCTTTAAGAATACAAATTATGATGAAAGCTTCCCCACCCTCAGATAAAGAGCTCCACCTTCAAACTCAAAGCCCATTGCTACAAATGCTTTAATGAATAAACAAATATCACAGGAATAAACAGTTTTGGTCGCCTCTATACATAGAGCCTATACAACCTAATCCAAATGCATATTTATTAGTATTCTTTTAAATATCAATCACCAATGTGTCAAACAAATTTATAACATCCATTTACCCATATTGTGGTTTGTGCATATTGATTATTGTAAGTGCTCCACTTGAATGTACTTTCTAATACACTCTATATAAGTCTCATGAAAACAAACTTCTCTTACCGAACGAAATAGTTTTCTCCTCAACTTGCTGATCATCCATTAGCAAAGTACTGTCTCCTACAAACAAATGGATATTGTTTGATTTAAAATGCACACCAAAGACAAAATGGCATAATGCATCAGATCAAAATATAGCAATGTTTGTAAATTCCAATCTAGAAATGACAACAAACGATGACTAGTCACATTTGGTTCTATGGTTCAACTTCTCAGTAGCACTACCAAACTGAACACAGATTGGGAAATAATCTGTGATTAATAGAGCAAATATTTCTACTAGTAATTGGCATTTAAGTGAATGGTTTTGAACAAAATGAATCATATGAACTGCAACACTCCAACTAAATGAGTTCATAAGATCCATTGTATTGTAAGTAGTGTAAGTATATATGTCTGAACTTGAATAGTTTTAGAACTTGCCATCTTCCTAAAAAGACATAATCAAAAGTTACTACTGTACATGCAATAAATATCGGTTGTGCAAGTTTAGCGTAGAATTTTGGTGCCATGAAGCAGTTTTTTCCCCCCCCAGCTTCCAACAAAGCATGTGGATAGAGGAAGAATGAAAAGTAATTCATGGACAGATAGAATAACATCCTAGCATGTTTTTGCGACCAACTATACCCTTTATGTTTACCTTGGAAGCTGATTGTACCACCTACATAGACAGGACGGGAATGCACGACACAATTGGCTCATATGATAGTCATTGCATTTTGTAGATAAAATTGAAAGTGCATTGAAGGTCACTTTGTAATATTCTTGTTGAGGTGCCCTCGCATGATTGCAATATTGATAGTGAAAGTTTCTGCATGTATTCATGCAAATTTATGCAAAATGTAAAGAATGTAACAATACACCCTTACAGAAAGACCCGACTTCAGTAACCATTTCATTCCTACAGAATTACGATAAACTTGATATCCCAAAACATATTCAGAACACTTGTCCTTCAGCTGCGTATGGTATTTACAAAACTGGTTAACTCAGGAGGTATCAAGATCAAGGCTCAATTGAACGACTGGTTCACGCTTTTATTTCCTCCTATCTGGATTACTGCAACAGTTTGTATGTGAATTTGCCAGTTTCTCATAGAGCTCCCCTTCAGAGAATTCAGAACGCTGCTGCCCGCGAAGTCTCACTCACTAAAAAGTTTGATCACATCACTCCTGTACTCCGTTCATTGCATTGGTCTCTCAGCGCATCCAGTTTATGATCCTACTTCACACCTACAAAGCAATCAACAGCCTTGCCCCTCAAAATATCACTGACCTTCTTACTCCTTTGCGTCGGTTAACTACAGTTACGCTTCGCTCTTCCTATCATGCGCATTTGCAATTAACTCCTGGTCCACGTACCCACACTTGTTATGGCGATCAAGTCTTTTCTGTCGCTGCGCCTTCTCTTTGGAACGAACTCCCATTTCACGTTCATGACTCTCACTCCCTTTGTATTTTCAAGAGACAACTTAAAACATTTCTGTTTGATTCCTAGTTTCTTTTTTACCTTAGTTTTCTTTGTTTCTTTCCTACTTTGTAGAGCGCTTTGAAACGCTGTATTAAGCGCTTATAAATGTCATTTATTATTATTATTATTATTATTATTACAGAGTGACACATAGTCAATTACCAAAGTATGTACAGGTTTACCCGAAAAGTGCCCAAAGCAAGTCCAAACAGATTATCTTTTAAGGGTGAAGATTAAATGATTTAACTAGTACTTAAAATACTGAATACTTTATCCGCCAACTCTTTCCTATTTCAGGAAAGTATACTGTACAATGAGCTTAAAGTATAAAAGTGGCTATAGAAAAGAAGGTTTTACACAACGATAAGACTGGGGGCTGTCGTCTAGTCTCCATGATTAGAACTCAATTGTGCATCGCATTCTACAACAGTGCCTGGTATATACAGGACTGAATGAGGGCAAAATGTTATCACTGGATTGAATTAAGATATTGTCAAATCACTTTAAGGCGCCTCATCCAACAACTACCTACATACATATCAAACGTGGTTGATGGGAACTCACTGGTACTTTGTGTCATTGTTGTTGTCAAATCTTGCAACCACAAATTAAGTTTCAACATCTCTGAAAGTTTGAACTTTTCATTGTAGAATCTTCCTTACAAATCTTGCTGAAGAATTGATCTTTATGTAATATACTCAACTTGCTACTAAACCCTTCTGTTTCATCGAGCCATCTGCACATGATCCCAATCAGAGGTGGTTTCAGTGAGGACTAATCTTTCTCAAAAGTGCCTAAGGATGTTGGTTCAAGTTGTTGCATTTGGTTCATAGTAGTAATGCCAAAACTTTTGCAATTCTGTATTCAATCCCATCCAGCTCACTGGTTTATATTTGACACAGAAAATTGTAGTGTTGTGAAGAGTCATGACTCCAGTCATCAGAAAAGTGATTTAATCAAACTTGTCACGTCTGATGCCCTTAGAGATACAAACAATGACTGGAGTCAACGATTAATCGCTAGTCAGGAAAATCACTGGCATAATAAGTAATAGGTTAAGGTAATGTATGTGACCAGCTGTTACAGTTTGCATCCTCTAAGAGCCTAAAATTAACTGAGCTGTATTTTTGTTTTTTCTCCTTATTTTGTTTGGAAAATCACTGTATTACAAGGATCTATTATGTAGGCTAGCCTACTTTTATCTCTGATATTGACTTCACTGATGCTGGCCAAGTCATTTTATATACTGTTCACTTTTGTGAATGGAATTAGATCGACCGTTACAACTAACATGAAACCATTAGTCTTTTTTTTTTAATTCTTCTTCATGAAAATGCATTCTCATACCATAGCTCTACGTGGACCTAACGGGTATAGTGAACTTAGGTTAAGGCATGACGGTTTGTGACTAGCCTAACCACCTATTACGTTAAGCCTAGCCTATGTTATTTAGGCTTTTGGTCTGCACCGGTTGTATGCAAGAGGGGCAGATTTCAATAAAGAACGATTCCTTTCAAATTTAACGATCGTCTTTGAACTACTATACTTACCTTTAGACATTTCAGTAATTTTTGAGACGGATGGCGTGTAATTACTTTATTTTCTTCAATATTTGGGCAAGCGGATGCACATTTCTGGTAAAGTGGGAATCAGGGGAAACCCCGTGAGTTCATGTAAGCTCTTCTTATTTTAGATATGAACTAATGAATTGTACGCGTGAAGAAGGAACCCTAATCAAAGCCATATACGGTAAATTGAGGGCGTCTTCCTTATAATCTGCTGCGGTAACCATGATTTGCCTATACAAATGTGCTAGGCTTGTTTGCTAGGGATGGTCTGAGGTTTTTAATAACCTTCCAGTAATAATATTGGAATCTGTGGTACAGGGTTAACCAGAATTTTACCTTTCTACCGTATGGGCTTATATTGTTCTGTATAATAACAGCCACGACTAGAGACAACTGGTATAATATTATGAATTTGACTGGTATAATGACTATGAGGTGACTCGTTTGAAAATTCAAGGATACTGAGGAAGATTCCAGGAATTGTTCTTAATAAAGCTGGACTTGGCCGGGGAAGACCCAAGTTGTATCGTTCTGACCAAGCTATATATACACATGATCGCATATGGTACAAACAAGGATAATGTTCCTAGCTATTCGCAAAATTAGTCTTTAATTATCCCTATATAGGGCCTATATGGCTTAGATCACGTGCATGCAGTGAGCGCGCACTGAGTATATGAAGATCCTACCTAACCACAATATGTGTAAAGTATACATCCGCCTAAAAGGTCAACCATTGTAGGGAAAAGTCCCCAAAGAGAACTACTGAGAAGCTTCTTTACACTTGGTTGCAAATATAATCATTCTTTTTTCTTGCCTGTTGAAGACTTGATAAACTACTGAATGGCCCTCTCAAAACTCTATTGGATTGAAGATGACTTACCCCCCAAAAAGGAGTCAATTATCACTATTTGAAATTAAGCTCCGGTTATGACTATATTTGAATGTCACTGTTCCACCAGGAAATATAGTATAGATTAATATCACGTTTACCTCGTGCCATCGGACCGTTTGCATACGGCATTTTAGTGCTGAAACTGTTCGTACATACCATGCGTGCTTGCATATAGCTGCATAAAATCATGCACTTCAATTATTTGTTGAATTTTGTCGCGAACTGTTTGTATTATTCTCGACCTCTTGGAAAGACAAGGTCCCTGAAATTATAATCTGTAGCTTTAATAATAGCACAAGTGATATGTATTCAATCTAAGCTTGCACTAAAGGAATAAAAACATTTCATTAAGTTCGTGGGAGATACACTCAAAACCTGCTTTTAATGGCGGGGCTTGATATCTGAAGAACAGCAGTCGTTTTTTCCCTCGTCTTTCTATTGGGAGATTGGGGTATGTTATTAATGAGAATTATGGACAGATTTCAGATAAAACAGAGAACGTTATGGAACTATTTTTTTGGAGATAATTTGGTATAGGGCCCTGTATCGGGGCTGTTACCTATATTAACTAATTAAATACGGTACCTTGAAAGATAATATATGAAACTAGTGTGGTTATAGAAAGGTTGAAATGCCGCCCGTGCCAGGCAGGAGTTTCAGTCTTCACTGTGCATCTGTGGCCATAGAAACGTTTCTTGAGAGTAGTCCATGCAGGTTATCAACATATACTACTTTTTAAGAAAAAGTCGCCCAGGAAAGAACCTGGGCACGAAAACCAAACTACCGAACGACTGACCCGCTCTCAACCCCAGTCCCCTTGCATCGGGACTGTGATTGTGTGATCGTCGGGTGTGCATCACCATTCCCCTCGAAAGGGAACATAAACTACACAATGATCTACACAATATATTGTGTATACATTGTGTATACACAATACACAATACACAATACACAATACACAATACACAATACATTGTGTATACACAATGATCTACATATACTGAAGACCCACAGACTCTGCAAGACATAATGAAAATGACATAGGATTAGTGTAAGTGGTCTAACCCTTTGCAGTTGTCTGTGTGGAGTGACTAGATGGTGAACTTAATATGTTAAGAAAGTCAATATGTTAAGCAAAAATCAAATAATTTAAGTCCTATAAATTTCTACCAGCTGGTACAATTTCCACCAAATCTCATGACACGAGACAGTCAAGCGTATATGTGACATTTGTATGACACATGTGTCCTCAATGTAATGTCTCTGTTGCGCTAATTCAGTTATAGAGATTGATCCAAAGCCTTGCAAGGTCAAGGTTCGAGATTTGACTTTCAACAAATACTAAAAGAGAAGTTTGATATATCATATAGGTATATTTATAGATGTCTACCGTGTATGCCCATGTATTCTGTGCATGCGCAATGTATACATAGTGACTATCATTGGTGATTTATATACGGAACGTCGTCTGTATCAAAATGTTATGAAAAATTGCAACTTCATGTCAGAAAAAAAATCAGGTTAGCCAAGGTTAAAATCAATATGACATGTTTCAATATCATAATAATCAGTTACTAATCAGAGGTTATTCTTACGACGCTTAAGCGACCACAAATGTGGGAAAACCCCGCAAGGGCTTATGGATTACAACTTACACGTCGGGTGGCTTCCAATTCAACATTTTTAACTCAAATCTGGAATACTTTTCAATTCAGAAAGTAATTTCAGATAGGAAAACTGTAGATTGCTCTTGGATGAGAACCCACCTTACTATGACCCGGTCGGGTATCGAATCCGGAACCTCCCGATTACTAAGCCTCATTGCTTCAAATGCCAACGCCTTTATCCACTAGGCTACAGCAGCGGAATATCAACAAACATATATTAACATGTCACAACTCAATACCAGCATGTCAATATTCAAATCAAAAACTATATTTCAGAATTTCAACATCAACATGTTAGGAAGAATGAAACATCAGCATATTATAATATGCTGATATTCAGTTTAATTTATTAATATCAAACGTGCCGTGTGGATATCAGATTGCAATATACTATTAATCAATGGGACCGCCCTTGAATGCCGCCGATAGTTTGAAAACAACTTCAAGCGCTTTAGATTGAATAAAAATGAGAAATCGACATTTTGTATGAAAAGACATAATTGTGGTAAATGTTTTTATTGCCATGCGTAGGCTTATACACTATAGGTGACCGCTATTACCATGACCTGTATACACATGCGAGGATCACACAAATTTGATGACTTTACTTTTGCGAAAGTAAAACCAATGAACTCAATTGCAACAACGGTGGTTGTATAAAGCAGGCCTCAGCGCAGTGTTGATACATGCTAATACCGATTACATACAACTTTTTAT
>JAIPMN010012402.1:0-13261 GCA_020650975.1 Apostichopus californicus
TATATATGTTGATCCAGCTGTACTGTGAAAACTACAGTGAAATTTACACAACAATGACCATGATGATTCAAACGAGAACAGTTGTATTTTTTCCAACGACAGAATTAAGAGAAATATTCGAGAAAGCTCCGTTGAGTAAAGGTCACAAAATTATGGAAAATATAGCCTTGTTTTCCTTGTTTTATTCTAAAGATGCCACATAGAAGTATAAATTATTAATGAAAAAATCAAAGACCTGTGTGACATGTTACAATTGAGCTTTTTATGAATATTGACAGAAATATTCATGACATGTTTACGGGAAATCTGAAGCTCTGGTCGATTCTGAATACCTGCAGAATGCTTTAAAATATTGATGCTGTACATGTATATAGTAATTGAAGCACAGGCCAACAATTTTACAATTTTAGCCTCAAAAATCTACCGGCATAAATCAAGTTCCCATTGGCCTTTTTCCTGAATTACAGCAGAAATCAGTTACTGTTACTGTACAGGCTAATGGGAACAACCCAATTATATTTACTCATAATAAACCAGTTGTACAGGGCTAGATGTTAGGTACAGAAATCATGCAATCAAACCTACTTATCATATGTTTATGTTGAAGAGTGTAAACGTCAAAGCTTAGTACCTTATATTTTCTACTGGTAAACAGCAAAATCTACTGGCATTTAATTAGCCAGAAAATTGCCTGAATTTCAAAGTTATTCAAGATCAGAATAAAAGAAAATGCTTCTGGTAAAAAGAAAAAAATGCAATAAAGTAATAATCCCTATTTCAGTATTTTAAGACTCCACTAGTTAGGTTACTGTACATACATACCTGTTGTGTCCATATCATGGGTAGAACAGCAATTTGGAGACAATGACAACAAAAGTCAAGGTAAAATGAAATGGCACCATGGCACAAATTTTACATGTACGACTTCCTTAAAACAGTTACAATGTGTTCAAAGCAACATAAAAAAAATGCAAAAAAATAAAGTAAGAAGATACACATGCATCCTAATTTCAGGTGTTTCTAGTATTTTCATGATCACAATGGGGCTGCTGCTTTCCTTATATTTACTGACTCCGTACAAGCTAAAACAATACTCTGATATTGTACAAGTCATAACGTTGCTAATTTTTATTGAATGAATATACAGCATTTTGCGCCATCGATAGGGTGGTATTTTGAGAAGCGTAATGGGAGTGCCATTGTTTGTTTGTTTCAAGACCTGCAACATATTTTTCTCAGGAGTAGGGAGAAGGGAGAGGACAGGGTTGGGGGATTGGTAAGCTAATGACACATTCAAGAAATTTTCCATTCAAGAAAAGAATTAAGCAATGATACAGTAACTCTATTTGGGAATAACTGTTCCTTTTCCAAGCTCTCAGCAGCAGGCCTTACAAAATGGGGGTCATGGGGGGCGGGAGGGGGAGAGGAGGAAGATATAGGCCCTTAGACTGGATTCGGTTAAGGACCCTGGGAAATATAGGAACAAGAATAATATTCATTCTCATTTTTATAATATTATTTCCAAAATATGAACACTTAAAAAAGTGGGTGCTGGGGACATAATTATCCCTGGGGCCCAGCTTGGGTCTCATTGTACCTAGTTGGCAGCCATTTGAATAAATAGTTCTTCATTATTAGTTTCCATGAGAACAGTAATTTTAATCTATGCAGGTACTTGCTGTGGACAATTCAGAAGTTATCCTAGTTCGTAGATTGCCCTGTCAACGTGTCAAGAGAGCAGGAATTAGCTAGAGCCAGCTTTTCATTAGATATTCATTTGTTTTAATCATTGCATATTTTGCATAGTTGTTTTCAAACAAGTTGTTAAAAGATGTTGCGTACAAGTGAATGAGAAT
Organism: Apostichopus californicus; assembly: GCA_020650975.1. NCBI lineage: Eukaryota > Metazoa > Echinodermata > Holothuroidea > Aspidochirotida > Stichopodidae > Apostichopus > Apostichopus californicus. Next base: position 1,857 of record JAIPMN010012402.1, read on the forward strand.
TATGTAAAAAACTTGCAATGAAGAGGAACTCAATAATGAATTTGACTTTAATAAAGGTCCTATTTAAGGTGTCTCTGATACCAATACCATAAGTGCGAGGAATAATTGAATGTGAACATTTTGTGTTAGTAGTTTTGAAGCCTCTGAAATTTTGTCTCTCGCTACATGGTAACTGTTTCAAAAACTGCTACATTCATCTTTGCACTTGGGTAGCAATTTGACCACTTTTTCATAGCATTTTGTGATGCGATTCTGGATAATAACAATTTAAAAAAAAAGCTTACCAGCTTACCAGAAGCGATCTGTACTAACCATGCTATTGTACTTTGCTGAGAACTGAGATAAAAAATACAGAGCCGAAAAAGCACAAAAAAAAGCTGTACACATTTTGCATAAAGTAGTAGGAAAATGAACTATCAAAAGTTAAAACAGTTGGATATAAATGTCAGATCGGCTAACATTTATACAAAAGAAAGCTATACGATAATGACAGAATGAAGTAATTATATAGCACAGTACAAATACAGTATGAAGAATATAAGAATAAAAATACAAATAAGAATGTAGGATTAAGCCCACAAGGGCTTATGCATTGCAACTTTCACATTGGGTGGCTTCCAATTCAACATTTTTAATTCAAATTTGGAATCTTTTTAAATTAGAAAGTCATTTCAGGTGGGAAAACTATAGATTGCTCTCAGATGAAACACCTAACTTTACAACGACCCGGTCGGGAATCGAACCCCGAACCTCCCGATTGCTATAAGCCTCATTGCTTCAAAATGCCATCGCCCTTTATCCGCTCGGCCACGATACCAGACATGAATGTGTCTTCACATTTTGTGAAAGACATATATGCATCCAATATTAATACATCAAATAAGAACATACAGCAAATGATATTGCTGACAACTCAAGTTCTCAGAGGAAGAAAAAGCAATTGGGGAAAGATTGATCTATGAAATAATGACAGGACACAAAGAAGGAAAAAAATTTTTTTTTTGCTTGATTCACTTGTTTTTGTCCAAGAAAGACTGATCTGCAAAATAAAATGTAGGAATACATGGAAATGAAACCTATTACTTTCCCTACTCTACATTCATGAATGCCCTATAGACCTGCAATGCGATAAGAATGAATGATCAACCGACTGTATAGTAGATCTAGTCAAATCAAAATGTTAAAGTAGTAGAAAGAATAAAACAGTCTCATCAATCATTATGTGATATATTTCTTATCGTGATCTTTATTTTATTTGGGTGGGGGGGGGGGCAATTTATTTCCTATTGCCAAGATGAAATGTCAGATTCAAGTTTCCCATCAAAATGGAGTGATGGAGCTTTTAATGTGAATGAACAATTGTTCAGCTGGGCATCTGTAACCCACGCTTGAATTTCTTTTTCATCATCTTTATAGATAGAGCAGATAATTTATAAATTGTTACAGAGATGTAATTTTGGAATAATTATTTCCAACCAATGGTTAATGTATCATATATATTTTTTTTAACCTGAAAGTCTTTTGTTTTATGATTTTATGAAAATATGAAAAGATTTGAGCCCGGTGACTTGCTTTGAACATGAACAAGACTGTCATAGCTCAGGGCAAATATAATTGAAGATCTTTTGAAGAGCTTTTGAAATAAATCTTGGACTTTTTGCCTGAAAACTGGAGAAGTTTGCGTGACCTTCCTCGTTTGTAGACGTTCCTTAAATACTAATCCGCTATCATAAATCAAGCCAACCATATAGGTGATGGACTCACACACGGTTACTTGTTCTACTTACAACTGATATAATATTTGCATAATGCACGTACACCACAATCTTCCTATCTGTGACATTTGGTTTCCATGGCTACTTAAACAACTTTTTGAGATGATTTCGACCATTTTTTCAATGCTCGTTGATTCTTCATAATATAAACTAAATAATTAACTGCAATTTATTAAGCTTGACAAGCCAAGTTTTGTTAAACATGGAAAGTAAAATTCAAAACTTTTTGGGATTTTCCCACTTATGCCTTGCATCTGATTTGCTCCTAATATATGCTAATTGTGTTAGAACTATGACATGTTAAGAATTAGTGAATGGAATCGTACTTGCGTAATTCTCATCTATAGAAGAATGAAATTTAACCTTGCCAACTCTTCCGAATTTAAAACCAACTTTTCTCTATGTAGGTATACATTTTGTTGTATAAGCTGTAAAATACACTGCACCCTCTGTAGCTTGTAAATTAGACTTCTGATAAAGTGAACTATATACACCGATCCCACATAATAAGTTATTCTTTGTTGCATAAACAGTGCAAGACACAAGACCCGCTTTATCCACTCGTAGAGAAATGGTCTGCATACTAAATATATGCAAGACTCATTGATATGGAGATCATGATGCAAATCTAGAGACAGGATGAGAATAATAATAAGAATTTTGTTGCTTGTCTCTTGGATAACAGGGATCAAACTCTTTTTGTTTTTTACCATTTTTGTCTAGAATTTCACTGGACTGATTTTATGTTTCACCCTTAAAACAACTTGTATCAGACTATAATTCTTGCCTTGCTTGCGTTTTGTCTGTTGTGCTTTTTTTCCGCTTGGTAATTAAAATTGGGAAATTGCTGTTGAAAATTTACATTAAAATTGATGAAATCACTTTTTAATGATACACTAGTTAAGTAAACTACATTTTGTTCTTCATTTCCTAACTTTGTAAACATAGCGTTTATACCTGAAATAAAGTTTGCCAATTAGCCTTATGTTACTGTTGTAAACATATAAATGTCTGTCTCAGATTTCAACACCATAACCCAACCCCTAGTAATTATTTTAGAGGCCTAGTTTCAACAAAGTTATCCTATAATTATTAAAGCAAATATCCCTCTCATTGGGTATATGAGCAATAAATGTCTGCTTTTGTAAATAGAATTTATTCACATGTTACATGGCAAAATTTTTCCCCTTTTGCATAACATCTTCAAGTTTCATGCTTGGCTAATTTTTGCCTAAGTACAGTTAGGATGTTACCCCTAATGTTCTGAACGACTAATGTAGAGTGACTAATATGTTATATGATTGGATCAATGAGAACAAGGTTATTGTCCTCAACAAGTCTACGTAGTAAAATAAAAATTACCTTACATTTATATATGTAGATGTTTCCATAGCAACATCTTGTAAAGAAACTGTAAGGTGTATATTGATGCATTCGTGCTACACAGTTACATCTAGTAGGTCTAGCACATTAATAGCACAAAGTATGTGAACCAGGGCTAACAGGTAAAAGTTCAGAGGGGTACAGTGAAGTAAATTTGAACTGAATTTGACAGCACTGGCCTGTTGCCACACCAGAGGTTGTTATTTCATAATGGTTTTACATCACAGATAGTGCAATGTCCGTAGAAAAATTGGGGTCACCATTCAACATGGCGTGAAAGTTGCAACCCCAGTAGGATGGAATATTCTTCAGGGAACGAAACGCTTGGAACCGGTTTTCCTTCTAAATATGGCCGGATTAAATTATTTTTAGGGGATCCTACAGATCACAGACGTCAATACTGTTCAATGATCCTAAAAAGAGGTGATGCATAGAAAAGTATGTAAAATCCATATTACAGTATACACATTTTTCACCCTGACATATTTTTTGCTCTATCTGCGTATTATTTCAAATAATGTGGAAATTTGTCACAATTTTCGTATAATTTGTCTTCTGACATGTGGCTTTTTACCGCTATGCTAAGAGGATATGAAAAAAAATCTATTTAAATCCTAAAACTTCCAGTTCATACTTTCTCATACAAGTACATGTATAAATAGACCGATTATGAACTGCATGTATGGATACTCGAGGAGTTTACCCCTACTTTTTCGCAAGTCCTGACGTTTCTGGGAGTTTGTTTTGTCTCATAACATATCCTCATTTTGTTGCATTGACTTTGAACCATCTAGCTTTTATCTTCACAATATTTGCTGTACCACTTATTCTTTAATAGGCTTATATCGTAGCTTTTTTTTTTTGCGACAAGTAAATTAAACAGACTGGATCTTTTATACACATTTTGAGCATATGAGTTTCTATTAATATTTGTTTTCATTATTATGATATGTTTTTTTCCTGTTAATACCAAAGGTCATTTTCAGCACGCGAGTGATCTTTCATGGTTGTATTGCGTAGAGTGATGAAGTTTACAACCCAAATCACCAGCTCGTTTTGGTTATATTCTTGATAATTTAAGTCTCGAGGCTGGCTCCTCCTCTCTCTGGTTAAGTCGTTTGAAATGGTTCAACTACTCTGAAATGACTCTTCACAAGAAGAGATGAAGACTCTTGTACTACCAACATTGATATTCACTTGTATCAACACTTATAATTATTATATTTTTTTATGGGGGGGGGAGGAGAAAGGAGAGGACTGGGGAGTGTAGGTTTAGTCCAAAGGATTCAGTCGGTTATGCAAAAATGTAGTTTGCTCCTAGCGTGAAATGTCTTGCCCTGTTTTGATACTCTTTGAGTATTTTAAGCATAGGCCTGCTGTGTATAAGCCCAGTGGTGAGGTGACATGTTATTGCACATGCAATGCATGTCATGCATAGTGGTTTATTTATACAGACAAGCACACATGTGAGTTAGTACTTCTTGTACTTGTTCGCCAGTTAGACTCCCTGATCTTCAGCGCACCACAATGTGTGTGGGAGGGAGGCATATATATATATACTGCAGTAGTACTCAAATTATTCAGTTTGATCTAATTCATGTCACTTTGATTTTATGATGAGACCTTAAAAATGCCTAGATGGTTGAAATTTTGCCGACAAGATTCCTTGAGCTACTTGAAGCTTTTGATGTGTACATGCAGTATATGTGTATGGGGGCATTCATGAGTACAGGATTGTAATATATTAATGGAACCGTACATTAGACACTGACAATGAACTGGAAAAAATTTGTTGGCACAGGTCCTTGTGTTTGTCTCAATTGGTTCTAATTTTGAGTACGTGCAGTACAGTGGCTATTTGGTAGCTGATTTGAATTCAAGCATTGATCGACTTAATTTAGTTAACTTTGGATAAATTAGTCTTGATGTACGTGATATAATTTAGTAAAAATAATTAACGTGGCATTATTTATCCGTTATCGCATCACAAAAACCTATATTCATAATAGTCAATGTATGTACTTGTGCAGAGATGCATTCAATTTTGCACAGAGGATTCGTATAATATCTTAAAAGAGACAAAACTTCAGTCTTCAAAACTATGATTCAAAACTTTAACGCTAAAATTATTCCGGGCTTAATAATACAGTGACTTATAGTTTTAATCATTACAGCTTTGGCTACTGTACATTTCGTTTCATATAATGAAGCGAAAAGTTGAATTTTTTTTTCAATTAAGCTCTTACAGTAGCATGAGTGTGATTAATAAATTTTATGAGATAAATACCTGGATGATGTTGAGAAGACAAAATTAAGTGGAAGCAAATTCTCTTTTCAATCACCTATTCATTAAATATTTAACTGCTCGGTGGAAAAATCTAGAAGATCATATCTTCTACTTGGAGTACAGTAAATGCAAGAGTCTTATCTCAGTTTGAATAAATTGTTTGGTAGCTTGTTAAAATTGGTCAAATTTTGACCCGAAATAATAGAAAAATGGCCACATTCAGGGAAATTCAAGTGTTCATTACAATGATATTAATTTAATTTTTTCATCTACTAGCTTGCTTGCATTTATACCTTTCTGATCTCACGTCCAACATTACAATGCTTGTACAATGAAGCATATATATACTAGCTTTATGTGTTGATAATCATTAATGATTAATAGCTCAAACGATGTCACACAGGAATTTCATCGTTTGATTTCGACCAAAGAAAGTATCAGATTAGGTTTTAAGGGGCCCTAATCTCTTCTCAAATGAATGATTATGGTACCGAATTTGCATAAATCATCATGGAAAATTTTGCTTACAAAGCTTGAGTATATAATAATGCTGCATTGCTACAGAATTTATTATCTGATGTATGATAAGCTAATACACATAAAACCAGTTCTCATCATCATGTTAAATAATCTTTGATTATTCATAGTTGCCATTTAAACCTTTGTTTCTTCTTTGGAGGAGGGGGGGGGGAGGGGGGGTGAAACTGATGTTGAAGGGAAAGTAAAAAGTGTCCGAGTATGACAGTATGTTAGCATCCTTAATGTCCCCGCGATGAAATCTGCACAGGATACGGTTTGTGATTTCTGAATGCTCATCACACTTCTTGTGATGTTTCTTGTCGCCGTCGTAACAGACTGTTCTGCGCAGCAGAATTGGAGCATAAAATAGATATTTGAAGACAGTGTTGGCCAGAGAAAAGAGACTTGAAAGCAGAGAACATCGTTCTATTGATTCAGGAAGTTACTGTAGATGAGAAGAACAGAAAGGATTTATGGTTTGTATTCTTCCGGTCCGGCATGTTAACCGGTGAAAGTGTTTGTCAAATGTTCTCAAATTGACAAATTCCCTCTAGAGGAGAGACAAACAAACGTATTTAAAACCCACGTCTGTTGCAACTCACACACACGGTAACTCACGAGGGCATCGTGATTACAGAAACAGTTGGTTCAGGTTTATAACTAAATGTTTTCTAATGTTATATAAACAAAGGAATTGCTTGTTTTTGTGTTTTCCAGTTACACTGTGTCGGGGCCTTCTTAAGGGGCTAATTTAAAGTTACTCGGAGATTGTCGTGTAACGTACATGGAGACCGGGTTAAGGGCAAAGATCAAACTTGTCGATTAACTTGATGTCAACAGTTTGTTGCTTTGTATTTATCACAAGAATTAATCGTCTAAGAGACCTTCAAGATGACTTCTTACAAGCCTTTCTCTATTCTCATTTTCTTTTACTGACAGTATCTCTTTAGTCCCTAATGCCTTGAATGATATGTATATTTAAAAACTTATAAACTGTGAATATTCATTTATAATTTTATTTTCTATAGACTTTCAACTTATTATCACAGTTAGCTACAAATTTATGACCATATAGAAGTGATATTTCAAGGAAAATGCTTTTTCATGAACGACATAACGTGTAAAATTTCCCTCGCGTATATCCTTAGGAAACTAAGAACCTTTCCTATGGATGAAGGCAAGCCAAAATGTGCATAATTTGCTGAGGCTTGAAATCAACACTCAAAGTGCATATGCACATGCAGTCCATTATTGTCTTAGAATTTTACTTTCCTTGCTTTATAGATACATCTGTTAATGCTGACTATATATGTCTGCAGTGAGGTAAAATTCACATAAAGGCATACATGTAAATCTGATGCTGGCACACATTTGTACTAATTGTTAGAATTGCAATCTTAAATTGCACAATACCCTAATTTGGCCGTCCTTTGTATTGATCTGTATTTAAACACCATGAAAGGCCCCATTCTATATGGAGAATCCCTAGTGGCCATACTCAGATATTAATTACCATTATAAAGCTGTTCCTATACACTAGCCTTCCATCCATTGGTGATTAACCCATAGAATTAAGTCTCCATGGATAGACCCTTTATATATCAAATTTCCTGAGTTAAGATCAAGGGATTTATTGAAAGTTATTTATAAAGCCAATTATATTTAATAAAACTGTATTAAACTAGATGCATCAACTCCTTCTAATGTATTGGGTAGGCTTCACATACGTTGTCCATCTAAAGATGAAGGAACGGAGATCCTTATAAGCAGTGAGGGACAAAACAGAAAAGGCCTGATAAAAATGCCATTTGTCAAGTTTATACTCCCCCCCCCCCCTCCTTGACCTTTTTTCAGTGATGGCTATACTATATATGAATCATATATAAATCTATCTAAATCTATATAAATCTATATCTGTATACTTTCACACACATGTAAGCATTGATATTCATCTGATAATGTGTCCATATCCATAAAGTAAACTTTTATATTTTTCCATTTTAAATGTTGTAAGTGGATATGATTATAATTTATCTCAAAAAGCTATTTTAATACTTGATATACACTACTTCACTTTACAGTTGAGAAAGGAACCAGGTGATTTCAAAATATCTTTGGATAAATGCATGCACCCATAACCAGTCATCTGTTTGTTATGGGTGTATGTATGTATTTTAGATCCTCCTGCAAGCAGGAACTCGCGAAGAAGCCTCATTGGCTCAATCAAAGCCGCAAGCTGACCGAAGTCAGTTTCTTACATTCATATTTAACGTCCATGATATGAATTGTCAATTGTCAACAACTCTGTAACTGGACGACATAAATTAATCTTGGAGTGACTTGAACTGAGGGACCTTATGATGGAAGGCACCGGCGTTAACCACTGAGCTAACACTCCACAAAGAATTAAGTTATGTATAATTCATTTATAAAATAAACACCTCAATACCTCTACATACAGTTAACCGTTTGCTTGCATATATACAGTACCCATAGAACCCATTCTTATACAGACAGCTTTTATCTGCATGCTCCCTACAGTATATAGCTCAGTGTATACACTGAGCCAATGCTTTAGATATAGGAGGTATTAACTTCTGCAACTGAATACATATCAAATCCCAAACTCTCTAGATGTGATAACTTCTTTTTCAATATTTCTCTTCACATAGTAGTACCTTTCTTTAATATAGTATTTCTACACTTGATTTCAATGCATAAAGGGAAACAGAGCTGATTAACTTTGTCAGATCTCTGGGCTAAGGCAGAATACCACTTAAATTTGCAGTGACGTTTGAGGATACACCGAGACCTTTAAAATTTGGCAAAAAAAAATTTCCATAAAATATGATTCGTGCAAACTTTAAAGGAGCAGGTGGTATCTTTTCTTTGCTCATCATGCAGATAACTTACTGACATTGGTTTGTGATAAGAAAAAAAACTTGAACTACCAAATCTCAGCTTTATCCTTTCCATTTTACCAACTGTCAACTTACTCAAATTTTTACCTCAGTGAATGACATTTAGCAGTTTTACAAAATTGTTCAAAAGCCAATTTTGTTGACAAAATTTTGCCTTTTCACACGATAGAAAAATGTTCTCCGGCTTTAATTATTCAACATGTATGATGTTTGCTCATTAATTTTGTATAGCTGATCAGTTTTGGTAAACTAATTGTTAAATGAAGTGGATTAACTTGAATGAATGAACATTGCATAATAAAAGACAAAAAGCAAAGTGTTTTTTGGGTTGTTCAATAGTCTGCTTTAAGTTTTCAACACATTTCTTAACTCTGTCGGGAATACAAAAAAAGAAATAAAAAATTCCTTTTTCTGCTTCAAATACCAAAGTCCTCATCACTTTGAAATATTGACATTCTCATTCTGTCAGAAAGGAGGATAGAATCAATGCCGAAATGATTTACCATTTCATATATATACGGTTATGTATAAAAAAAAGATGGCTATGTATGTACATCATAAGTGGATGTACTTGTCTTGAATACAGATATAACACATCTTATGATGGAAATTACCCAATATCAGATGTGTAGTAATGATGCAAGACTACAGAAGTTACATGAATGTATGGGTTCTGTATGGAGTAACATCGTACGTACTAGACAAAACCGAAGACAGACATGTGTATGTGTACATTCAGTAAAAGTGCGCTTAAAATTCAATTTTACAGATTCAAATGGCATCATATTCTGTGTCCTCAAGGTGATATGCGCTGGAGCATGTAAATCGTATGTAACACACACACACACTGGTAGTGTTTTAACATTAGTGAATCACAGATGTTTTTAACACCTCGTCTGATGCTCGTATTCGATTGACACTATATATTTGTGCTAAGCTTGCAACAATGTAACAAAGGTGGATATATATGGGGCTGTAGCATACAGTATAATTCCAAGTTTGCATATATATAATGTAAAGTAATGTCAAATTAATTGGAAATGTTAAATATGACATTTTCATGTTCAGAGTCTCCCCCAAAAAGAGTAAGAAAAAGTGTACATTAATTTGTAGGATATGTATGGGAAAAATTAAGTGGATTATATTTTGTGTTATATAGATTTAGTAGTTGCAGGTATTAAATTTTGAATAACATTGAAGAATTATGACCACCATTTTATGATACCTTGTGTAATCAGACTGTTGCTGTGTACTGTATGCAGGTCATGCCACATTATTGTTACTATTTATACATTAAATTAACGAATGAATGCACATGCACCTGTGTATGATATACAAAGCTATCTACTAGTAGGTTGCTTTACTGTCTACACACAAATATATATAACTGTGATATGAGACATGATTGCACTACAGGAAAGGACCAACCATGACTGACCATTTGGGAAATCGAACAATATCCAGGCCTTCCAGGGGCCCAGAGCGAATGGGGCTTTCTATTAAATCAAATCTAATATTTAGTAAGTTTATGTATATTGTGGGCCTAATTCATGTAAGAATAGGTTGTTTTCACAGGTTGGCTAAATCTTGATACTTTGTTTCTTAGACGAGGGGAGAGGAGGTGTTGAGGACCCCCCCTCCTCCCCCTCATTTTCTTATTTCTGGCTAGGTTGCTCTTCAAGAGGGATGATCAATTTTGCCCAAAAACCAGACCATCAGTCCACCACTGAAGGCCACAGTTTAAATCTGGTAATTAACATATTTTTGTAGTATTTTCGTCAAGTCCATATAAAATTAGCCCAAGGACAATTACATAATATTGTATAAAGTTTTGGGACCCAAACTTTTTGGAATTGGAATTATACAGTCAATAAATGGCTGATAGAGAAGTAGCCGCATTAGTAGCAAAACAGTTTTTCTCGTTTGACCAAACTTGCGGTGTATTTGTGATGAGTCTTGACGCGAGTCACAAACTGTCAAAATTGAATCGACTTGGACATTAAACTTGTTAAGGTTCTGTTTCTCATAATGAAAACACAGTCGCTTGAGTATTTAATGACCCGACTGGAGTCACTGAAAATCACTCGAATCAACCTTCTAAATGAAGTGACTAATTGTTACCCACACTGTCGAGAGGTATTATAATCTCGTTAAATGTGACTTATTACATGGTTAGGTCCAAGTAAATCAGCAATGGAAAACTGACGGGGAAATTAAAGCAATTTGAAAAGAGCTGAGAAACATTTTGCGAGGAACAAGTGACCTTAGGATTACCGTGGATCAGCCTAGAACATCTCTAACAGTTTCATTTTTTAGATATGACAAAAACATAACTTTTACAAAGCTTTTTATAATCTAACTGAGAAATCCTTGTATCCTGAGTGTTGGAGAGTGGGTAGGTTAAAGGGTGTGAAGACTCGCGCAAAAAGAAACGTCTAATGCCGGTAATTTGACCTAGTTTCGAATGAGGTGTAACAGAAGTGTTAAACACCACCATCGATCCCAGAAACTTGACACACA